>WOVY01009631.1:600000-870000 GCA_013436015.1 Rhipicephalus annulatus | reverse complement strand
CCCATGGCCACGTGCCGTGACGTCGTAATATACCAAGACAGGAGCTGCTGCCTATTTCAGTTTTGGTTTTGACTCGTTTTTTTTTGCTCATTGAAATTTATTGACGAGTACCTCAGCATAATGAACCACCACCCTAGCTGCTACAAGACTCTTAAAGCTATTTCAAAACGGCTTTACTGTATTATGGTTTACTGTATTATGGTGTGTCGGGCAGCCTCTGGAGAAAATTGTGGTGTATACTTACAGCATTCAGATGATCTGGATCCGAAAAAGCTATTCCGTCGCTAAGCTGAAATTCTAAATGTAGTAGCGGAGCCTTCTGGTCATCCTTCGCAGGAAAAACGAGAATGGTTATCAGTTGACAATATGAGAAGCTTGAATGTTGCATCTCTTTATAGGAAAGAAACAGAGTTGATCATTTATGGATCTTCTTAGCCCTATTTTCGAAGTGCCCACGTTTACAGCTTAGCGTCGTTCTTCCTATCGCGATTCTTGTTTTTTTTTTCTCTGACATTTTTCCCCTGTCAGTAGCGCTGGGCAGTAAACATAACACAATTTGTTATTTATTCTGACTTATCCAACACTTCGAATGGGACCTTATATCTTTCACACGTGCAAAGGCTTCATAGAAGTTTCACCCTGTTCCAGGCTACCTCTGCGACTGGTAAACTGATTAGCGTACCTGGGAAAGAAACTATTACCATAACACTTGTTTAAGGCAACGCATCATATTAAGCCCTTACACCAATGATAAAGTCTCATATTTCTTCGCTCAGGAGAACCTCAGAAGATTGGTCGAGTCAGCAGAATCGCAGCACCAGAAAAGAGTGCCAGTCAGCGTTGTGAGAGACTTGTTGCTGGTGTCCTCTTCAGAAGCGGCGGACGAGCTTCTATCAAAGCTAGAAGGTACTGAACATAATTATTTTCCTCACATTGAGTGTAGACGAAAACTGCGCACGATTTGTTCCACCATTTCTATTGGGGCCGTCTAATATTCCTACCATTTTAAGGTTGTAAGATAAAACTCACACTCCAAGAAATTTCTCTTCCATTTCATTCACAAAAACTTTTTGTTCAATTATCGCCCACCCAGACGCTGAAGTAGCAATGCTGCGTGGCTGCTCAGCCTGAGTAGGCGGGCTCAGTTTGTTTAGGACGATCGCATTTGGATGCAGCAGAAACAATTGTGGCACGTGTACCGTACGACGCCCCTGTACGTTGAGGAACTTTAGATAGACAGAACTTCCGGACCCTCCACTGCGGCGTGCCTTATGTCTATGTAGCTGTTTCAGCACGCAAGACGTGGTGGTCATGAGTAATATTACCTTCCAAATCATTCTACAATATAATAAAAAACTATTCTTCCTGTGCTATGTCGGCAAGCTGCAGATAATATTGCTAATATTATAAATATATGTACTATTATTAATATTACTGTGGTGAGTTCAATGCTGTGTATTGTGTATAAGGTGGCTTCAGACAAGAGCTGGAATTACGACGCGCATTTAGGTGCCTCTTTGATAAAATTAATTAGTCAATGAGTGCGATGCTTCGTTCAGGTAATCAAGTAAATATATATTAGAATAAATAATTGCGAAGGATTGATGTGCTTGTTTTCGTACACTTTGAGTGTAGCAATAGTGACGTTATTACTAATAAAACTGGTGAGATGAGCGGCAAGCATGAAAAACACCGGTATTTGTTTCGTTCTTGTCTTGGTCTACGGAACGTCCGTATTCCCATAATGTCACACTTAGTCTCTTGCTACCTTCTAGTATTAAGTTGATATTCAAGCGACCTTATTACCTTTAAAGTTTCTTTTTTTGCAGGTTCTTTTTTTTGTTGGCTGCATGACAGCTCTTCATTTTATTGTAGTGAAACACACACTCTCGTATTGCTGTTTGCTGCACTTGCCATGGAATGCACTATAATACGAGTAGAAACAACACAGCGTCATGGAGCTTCATATATTACCTCTAACTATGAAGTGCTTACGCAGAGCCTTCATTGAAGTAAGAGCCCTCAGTTGCCTAATATCTATAATGACGACCCATGTGGCGGACGTTCTGCTTAAGACAGTGAAATAATTGAAATGTGCAGGGGTTGCAACATATAAAAAACTGCAGCAAATACTACCGTTTCTGAGGACCCAGCGCAGGCTGTTTTTTATGTGGCTGTTTTGTGTGGTGTTCTTCACCTTTCCTGCGAAAAATCAAAGTTTATATAAAATTTTATTCTTATTAGGCTTCGGCGACACCGAAAGAGTCAAGGGATCGTCGACGTGCACGGTTTCGTGACCTATTGCGCAGCAGCTCGTCTTGACCTTTCAAGTCGACGGAATGGCGGGACGCTTGTGTGCCTGCGATGGAAGTGGTGCTGGCCTCATCTGCACCAAAGTAACCACGAAGAACAGTTACTTCGAGCGTAGTTACTAGAGCGTGAAGTTACGTGACACTGTGACGCAAAACACGAAAAGAAAAAGCAAGGGGCAGACAGGAGCAGAAAAAAAAACTTGGTACATATTGTCAGTACTACACCATTGCATATTATTGCTACCTGTTGGAGAGGAAATTTGCTTTACAAGAAAGTGCGAAGCCGGCAGCGTGCATGTGGAGTGAAAAAAAGACCCATTAGTACCCTAATGATCTCATCTTTTAGTAGGAATGCGACATAACGTCTAGGTATTAGGAAAAAAGAGCAATGTCGCATTGCGAGAAATTTACTTGCTTTCGTTTGTTTTCACAATAAGTGACTGAAATGCTAATCACTGTATAGATTTTCATGTTCCCACATTTGTATCCGCATAAAGTGAAGTGAAATTCGGTGGTGCTTTGCCATACAATAAGAATGGGCGAAGTTTTTATATTAAAAAAATCGCAGTGCTATTTTAAAATTTGCTTGTCATGGTACACGCATGACAAAAAGAAAGAACTATTGCATGTTGTGTCCATCTTAGCTAAAACGTGAACGTGTGAGATCCACAGAAGCAAGAAAGTGCACATTTCTGTGAAGAAAGATGAGATCATTCTACGTTGTTACTTGTTCACACTTATTCGTTCTCCATAACACCTTCGTACACTGAGCATTTTATAAACCCAACGTCATGTGAAGCCCTTGCAGTTAATATTTCATAGCATGCAGAATTGCTTTCGTATTCCTCATGGTGCAGAAATTTTTCTACACGTCACACGACACAGTGAAACAGTGTGAAACCAGTTCTTTGGTAAGCCACGCTAGTATTTCTCTTTATTTGCCACATCTCTGGCTACCATCACAAGCCAAACAGTGCCACAACTGTAAATTGTTGCCAAGACATCCCGCGTTAATTCAAGAAGCACACTTGACTGCCCAGAGTATTTTTTTAACCTCCTCTTTCTCAATGTGGCCTGAAAATGTCAGTGAGATTGTACATACCTTGTCCTCGAAAGGCAACTCAATCAGAGGCGATTGCATGTGGCTGTGGTGAATCACATTGTCGGGAGAGTTACTCTGTGTGTCGACTGTATTTGCGTCAGTCGTGCCGCGTTATAAGCGTGCCTTCTGGCAAGCATGAGGCGTGAAACTAGTTGTGCTATGGGCCAGTGTTTCTACTTTTATAATTGGAGTACAAAAACGGTGAATGACCTCCCCACTAATGTACAGTATTCATTGTATCTTTGTTATGAATAAACTTTGGTCCTAAATTTATACTGCATTAGTAATACTTTTATGGAACAATGTAAGTAGCTTATTGAGCTAAAACAACGACTGGTTCTGCTTGAGCTTCACGAACTTGTGGTCGTGGAGCTAGGCTCCGCGTGGACTTCGTGCACTGAGGGGAGATAGCACGTACTACTTAAGTTGTTTGGCACTGTATAGTCTTGCCGTATGACACTCCTTGATTTGCCTCACAGGTGCAGGCAGGATAAGACGTTTCCGACATTCCCTAGTTATTTATTCTTATTCTTACAGTGACAATGAAGCGGTCACCCTACAATCTGTGGCTTTTAGCAAAAACGTAAGTACAGGGTCTGTTATGCCTTTGCAGATATGAGACGTTACCCGTAATATATTAGTTCAGTGCAAAACAGACCCTAGGATTCAACGGATGTAAATCTCGCCCATCGCCAGTGACCGCCATATATCCTGTTACTTCAGCTGCAACAACGAGCGTTGCTGTCGTCTTCTACCGCAGTTTCCGCCGCCGCAAATCTTTCAGTTTCAGAACGAAGCTGAAGAAAGCTCAAATATGTCAATGTCACGGGCTACTGACCACATAACATTATTGCACGCCAGCATGCGGAAGCTCGCACTGCCAGCTACTTGTGACGTCACGGCTCACTAGTGCACCAGAGTTGACCGACTTTCAGCCTACATGTGTTTTTGTGAAAGTAATCAATTTTATATTCAGTACTAGACAAACTGCACTGAAACTTTGCCAGGTTATTTGTCAACACACAGCAATTAGTCTACTTATAACACAGGTTATTACCGAATATCGGGTGTCATTGCCCCTTTAAACTTTCGAATAACGGAAACATGAGCGTGATTATGTAACACATGACTTATGCCCAAAACAGTTCACAAGAGCTAAGAAAGGAAAAATTTCAAAATAATAATAGTTCGGTTTTCATGCGTTTTTATATTGCAACAGTATTATATATCCACTCTCTCAAGAGGAACAATAACAAGCGAATGAGTAGTATAAGAATGAGTAGTATAAGCAGCACTGTTTCTTCTTTGAAGTAGTTTCCAGGATCACAATGTAGGTTCAAATGTGTCAAAATTTTTCAACGACGGAAATCTTCAAGGCTTTCGAATCTCATGCTCGCCTCCAGAAAAGCTATCATCATCGGGAACAGCAACGCTCTATTAGGGCACTTCTTAATGTCCTCCTTTGCTCCTCGAACATCTGGACTCAATGCGCGCCGCGGGCCGTGCCGATTCGTCTGATGTGGGATGAATATCTCGGATAGGTAAGCTCAAAGGTAGAAAAGACAAGAAATAGAGGCAAGCAAAGATAAAGAGTCAGAAGTAGAGGGAAGAAAGTGTAAAAAAACACCATCTCTTGCGAAAGAGAACCATACACCATCCCCTGCTAAAGGGAATGATGTGTAGATGTGAAGAAGGGCGAACGCTTTCACTACAGCTCCTGCTTTCTTCAACGTTTTTGCGACACCACTTTGTGATTTCAACGTCATATTAGTGCAACGACTTCCAGAAGACATAAGGACTCTGCCGACACAATTTGGGCGAACTGAGTGCTTGCTTCTTGCATTTTATTTCGCCTCCGCCATCGTCCCTCGCCCACCGACAGCCAGCCCTGACGAGTGTCTTCTTTGCTCTTACGTGGCGCGTGCTTGTTCGCGCGCCCCGTAGCCGCACTGTCTCGCTGAGCGATGGAGTACAAAGTGACAGGGGAAGACATTGCCCCTGAAGAAATCACGCCAGACCAAGGCTGGCAAACCGCCTCGTGTCGCCAAGGAAAAAATGAAGGCTCCAAACGTGTGCCGTCATATAGCGCTTTGAAACGCAACGAGCACAAGCCCCGCAACAGAATAAATGTGAAGAACAAAATAATTCGAGCAAGCCGAATGCCTCACCTACCAAAGAACGACATCCGCATTATCATTAGGCCCAGAGGGGGTCTTAATATCGCTAGGGTTGGCCCAACGACAATCGCTGAAGCCATTTCGACTTCAGCAGGTATCAGCCCATCGGAACAGCAAGCAGACACGCTCTGCCTCAACATTAAGCAGAATATCTTGGTAGCAAGCACGCCAAAGAGAGAAAATGCTAATCGCTACGTGCGCGTTAAAGAAATCCGCATCGCTGACAAGACCTATGAAGTTAGTGCCTATGAAGCGGCACCACTTTCTACATGCAAAGGTGTCATTCGAGGGATTCCCGTGCAAGACGGTTCGGCGGACATTGATGCGAAGATTGTCAACGACCGCAATCCACTAGCTTTATCTGCCAAGCGCATCGGAAGTACCACTGCAGTGATTGTGGCCTTCGATGGACATCGTGTGCCCAATTTTGTGCGATACGGATTGGTGCTACTTCAATGTACACTATACCGTAGACAGATAGATATTTGCTACGCCTGCGGTCGGCTTTGCCATTGAGCGGACGTGTGCCCGAACCCTGGAGACGTTATCTGCAGAGGCTGCAGCGTGCCGAACCCCGAAAAAGAACACCGCTGCACACCAACATGCCAGCTTTGCGGAGGAGTCCACCTCACTGCCGACAGGGAATGTAAAGAACGCTACCACATTCCATACGTGGTGCGCCGACGACAATGGGAGCGAGCACACTCGACGCGACACAACAGTTACGAAGCAATGAACGAGTTCTACGCAACCGCTGATGAGGACCAGGCCTCGAAGCTTTCTACAGATGGTCGATGTGATGGCAGCCGATCCCGGTCCCGATCACGGAGTCGTCCCAGAAACCGCACCGTGCGTGTATCAAGGTCCCGGAGCCACCCTCGGACCCACTCCCGCAGCGCGCGAAGTGGGACCCCAACCAGATCTCTATCGCGAGGCTACTCCAGGTCTCGTTCTGGTTCACGTCACGGTCCCGTTCAGGTTCCTGGCCCGGGTCACGCTCCGGCTCCCACTCTGGTTCCGGGCCTCATGCTGGTTCCAGGCCTCACCCCAGTCTCACCGGGGTCTCGCGTCAACGATCACCTAGCCGATCGGCACCACTATCGCCAGGCAACGCCAACAAGAATAAGCGGGGACCTCTCACTTGGGCGGACGCCGTCCGGAGAAAAGGAAACACTACATCACAGGTAGGGTTGGGTTCACTCCCAGAGCATGATACACACAACACATCTGAGATTGCGACCTTGAAGCACGAAAATGCGATGATGAAAGAAACAATACGCAAACTCACAGTCGCAATTGCAGAACTAAAAAATGACAGAAACGCACGCGCTACTATGCCCACAACCGACAACGATGACAATGCAGTGACTCCGTTGCAGCCGCAACCCGTAGGCGCCGGTAACGATGACGGCGAGAACGCATCCAAGAAACGCGCGGTCGCCCACGACCAGCCAGCTTTAAAGGCAGAGTTAGACGACATTAAGAACACACTATCGGCGATTAAGGAAAGCCTTCGCTTTCTTGGCGAAAGTATGGCTCTCGTGCAGTCTACTCTCGCGGTACACGGTAATCGTTTGGGCCAAGTGGAGCAATATCTTGATCACGTCGTCGCCCCTGCCGTTGCCGCGGATAAGCCGTTGTCGCAACGTACAGCTGTGCCCAGTCCACCGCATCACGCGGCCCTTATGCACCCGCCGGGTGCTGAGGCCAACTCCTAAATGCTTCAAGATGGCTAGGCCAATTGACGAGTTGCGAATCTGGGAATGGAACTGCAGGAGCTTCACCCACAAGAAAGCTTTCCTGCAGCAATACCTCCGTAGCCACGAAGCCAAACCTCACATCATGCTATTACAAGGGACTGTAGTACCAACCGCCACGTTTTCTGGATACCAGTGGTTGCCCGGCCTCTCGGGAAGACGCGGTATCGCCACCCTGGTCGCTAACAAGATTACCTGCACAGCGCACAGTCTTAATGTGCCCGAACTTAAGCACGTTATGGTCTAAATTCTCCCTGGCAACATATCTCAACAAAGCGTACACATTCTCAATGTATACAGTAGTCCCAGCCACCACAGACAAAGATTCACACGCTTGTTCCAGAAAGCTGTCCGTCTCGCGGGGCCTAACCCGCTAGTGATTGCAGGCGATTTTAACGCTGCGCATAGCGCCTGGGGCTACACGTACGAAACACCCAAAGGTAACGAGCTTTGGAAAAATGCGAATGACATGGGCCTTATTCTCATTACGGACAAGGCCTTCCCCATTCGCACTGGTACATCCACGCAAAGAGATACTACGCCGGATCTATGCCTCGTCAAGAATATCTCCAATGCCCGCTGGTCCAACCTTGCGGTATATCTCGGTAGCGACCACTTCATATTGGCTGTACACCTCCCAACAGTAAGCAGGAAGACCAAGTCGTACACGTGGGTTGACTAAGACCTCCTTCGTAAGACCCGTGCAGAATGACCTCCTCCTGATACCCCAGCGAGCCTCGAGACGTGGACGGCCCAGCTCAAAGCTGATGTAAACTAGGCAACGAAAACTATCAGCACAGACCTTCCAACCGAAAAGATGGACAGTCGTCTCGCCCACCTACTAGAGGCAAAACAGTCTCTATTGGCCCGGTGGAAGGGCCAGCGCCTTAATCGGAGGTTACGCAAACGCATATCTCAGCTGAACAAGACCATGATGGATCACTGCCGCATCCTTTCAAAACAGCAGTGGGACGAAATTTGCAATTCGATTGATGGTCAGGTTCGAAAAGGCAAAACGTGGAACTTGCTCAAACACCTCCTCAATGAAACCAACACCCGCACAAATCAGCGTCATTCGATCGTGAAGATACTTCATCAGGCTAAACGGACAGTGTCACCGGAAGATGTTGTCAAGAACCTCGTGGGAGATTATCTCCCGCTTCCCACGGGCCCTACGACCCCTCACCCTGATTACTCTGGCAGCGACAACACTAACTTAGACGCCGACTTCTCTATGGAAGATGTGCGCCGAGCTCTCCATGAGCTCAATGGCTGCTCAGCCCCTGGCCCCTATGGCATCATCAACAAGCTTCTACGCAACCTGGACGATTTCTCCGTCACTTACCTCACTGACACCATCAACGAGATAATAAAAAAGGTTGAGATACCCGATGCTTGGAAACTAGCTCACACGGTTCTCCTACCCAAACTGGACAAGGCGCCGAGCCTAGATAACCTACGCCCCATATCTCTCACGTCGTGCGTGGGCAAAGTTGCTGAGCACGTCGTCCTCAACAGGGTTGGTCGATACCTCGAAGATAACGACTGCATCCCGCACCACATGATTGGCTTCCGACCAGGGTTATCCACTCAAGACGCCATGTTACTCCTAAAGCATCAAATTCTAGATAGCGGGAACACTCGGGACACTCGTGCAATACTCGGTCTCGTTTTAGAAAAGGCCTTCGATACAATAACGCACTCGTCCATCTTGAAAGCGATCGCAGCCCTCGGCCTAGGTCATCGATTTTACTACTTTATCCGCTCTTTTCTCACTCGACGCAGAACCGTCCTCCGCGTAGGAGACCTAGTGTCGGAAGAAGTGGAGCTCGGACAGCGGAGCACTCCTCAGGGATCCGTCCTCTCACCCACGCTCTTCAACTTCGTGATGATTGGGCTTTCCGAACGACTTTCAAAAATAGACGGGCTAAATCACACTATCTATGCGGATGATGTAACCATGTGGTGCTCCACAGGGTCGGATGGCTTCATTGAGTCCGCCCTGCAAGAGGCTATCGACACCACCGAGCTTACCTCGACCACACCAGTCTCAGGTGCTCACCTGCGAAGTCGGAGCTGTTGATATATTTGCCCAAACGCCGGGGTGCCAAGCCCAAAGGGTGGAAACCTCAGGCTGAACGCAATATCACCCTCCGCACCAGAGATGGTCGTACTATACCCAGGGTAGACACCATCAAGGGCCTCGGCATGATCATCGAGTCCCGCGGAACCAACACCCAAACAGTACACAAGCTCAGGACTAAGACTGAGAATGCCAAACGACTCGTACGTAGAGTAGCCAACAGGCACCATGGCCTCAAAGAAGACAACCTGCTGCGTCTCGCACACGCGTTTGTTTTGTGCCATTTTACCTACGTTGCCGCTATACACAAGTGGCTGCGTGCTGAGCGCGATCAACTCAATGCGCTTATTCGCAAGGTGGTCAAACGAGCCCTTGGCCTCCCTATCACCACTCCAACGTACAAACTCCTCGAGCTTGGCGTACATAACACGCTAGAAGAGATCGCCGAAGCTCAGAAACGTGTGCAATTTACCCGACTCACTACCACCAAGGTGGGTCGCCATATTCTGCGCGAGCTCGGCTTCTTCTCCTCGAGGGCCAGGGACCCCCCAGAGTTGACTCTAATTCCCCGTGAAATCCGCGACCTTATCACGATCGCTCCCATAACACGAAATGTACACCCCGAATACAACAGAGGCAGGCGCCTTGCGCGGGCGACCGCCATTCTCAAGCGCATAGACATGGAAGCGGACAACGTCTCCTTCGTGGATGCCGCTGCCTATCGCAACAACCAAGCCTTCGCCGCGGTCGCGGTATTATCCGCGCAGCAGACCCTTAACTCAGCCACAATCCTCACCTGAAAACCCGAAGTAGCGGAGCAAGTAGCTATAGCTATAGCTATGTTCCACAGCAAACGGGAATTCATCTACAGCGACTCCAGGCCGGCCATCAAAGCCTTCGAACGCGGAGTCATCTCCGACCAGGCGTTGCGTATCCTGCGCAATGCGGACCCGAGTGCCCTGAAGCACCACATTGTTATCTGGTTCCCCGCCCATCTCGGCCAGGTGCCGGGTGCCCTATCCAACCTCAACGAGATCGCCCACGATGCAGGGCGCGCACTTATCGACCGCACTGCCACAGGGCAACCTCATCTTGCTGGGTTAGATACCAATCGGGATGCACCAATTACGTACAATGAAATTACAAAGCACTTTTACCTGGAACGCGGGATTTTTCCACCCCCATATCCGAAACTTAACCGACCGCAGGCATTAACCCTACGCCTATTACAGACACACACGTACCCAAACCTTGCCACGCTTCGCGTTTATTATCCCGATGCATACCCCAGCGACACACGCCCATCATGTGGACACACAGCGACACTCGCACACATGCTCTGGGAGTGTAGAACAACTCCTCCCGACACTACTTCAAGCAAGTGGGAGAGGTCCCTCAGGAGCTCACTTCTCGCCGACCAGCAATGGGCCGTCCAGCAGGCCCACGAAGCGGCCGCCAGGTACTTCCTGTTGGTCCCTACGTGGGAGACGCCCGCTACGCGCTAAGCGCGTCCTGCCGGACTGAAATAAAGTTTTTTCATTCCATTCAATGTGAAGAAGCGGGCGCTAACGTGTACACTGGCCGTTGACGATTGCGCTCATCGAGGTGGTGCGCAGAAGAGAAACCTGGGAGGCGCAAGGCACGCAGTGATGGGCTGGTGCTTCCTTCTGGAACATGCCAGTTACTGCTGATGGGCAATGAGAGGCAAAGGACTCCAATTAGAAACAAAGATCCGCATTCTGCTTTTAGTTAGGTCGCACGCTGGGAATTTTTGTTGCTCAATGATGCGAAGAAAGTTCTCCCACCGGCACCACTTTGGTGGCCAAGATTCATTGTCTATATATTCGGGGTGGCCAGAGAACGGATGCGCAGCGCAAATGGTCGGTTTTCATTTTTCCATCAAGCAACTTGCTAGCAGACGCTGGCTGCTCCGGCGTGGCGAGGCGCGTGAGAGGCGGAGAGTAAGAGAGAAAAGGGGAGAGGACACGCATGCGCAGTGAGGGTGCTCACGCCGCACACCGGATTGAGCTTGATCATAAGCTGCTTCACATGTAGAAGATAAAGAATATAAAAAAACAAGTACGCACAGAAAGAAAGAGAGGTGGAAACGACACAAAAGACCGATGGGAAAGAATAAGACTAAACCGGAGAGAAAAAAGAGGCACGAAGATAGGAAGAGCAAGACAGAGAGACAAACAAATGGAGAAAAAGAGAAATGAACATAGGTAAAGAAAAAAAAGCTATAAGACCGATATAGATACAGAGAGGGAAAGAAAGATGGCAAAAGAGAAAAAATGGGAGGAACAAGCTCTGCTGTTGGTTCCATCGTTGCGTCTGAAGTGCCCATTGCGCTTTTTTTAGGAACTTCTTCAGCAAGCTTTTCACGCTCGCGTCTTGCGCGGTTGTGGCGTGTACATATCTCCGTTGATTTGAGAAATGCTCCCTAGATAGCACACCACCGCAAAAGTGATTGGCTTGCTGGTGCTTCTAGAAGGACTTTTTTACAGACAGACGGGTAACAACCTGCATAGAGGGTCTTTAATGGCAGCCCATCACCATGGGTATACTAGTAAGCCCCAAGGGGCTCTTCTTTTCCCTCTTCGCTTCAATATCGTCCTCATGCGCCTCCCAGAGGTCCTGAATCAAATTCTGAAAGCACGCCACGCCATCTATGCTAATGACGTTACTATCTGTAGCCCCTCCGGCAACCTGGGTCAGATGAAGGAGGCCCTCCAACAGCCTGCCTCTATCGTAGAAAAGCTAAGGCGCAAGACTGGTGTGAAGGTCTCCCTCACCAAGTGCAAAGTAATTGTGTATAAAAATGAGGCATCGGAAATCACAGGTTTACGTACGCAACAGAAACAAAAAAGTTGACACTATCCGGATTCTTCGGGCCTACTTCAATAACCGGGGTGACAACTCATTCGCAATACATTAACTGAGAACGTCCAGTCTAGATATTACTCTTATGATTAGTCCTGTGGTGAACCGACGATGAGGGATGAAATAACACGACACAATGCTACTCATTCAGGCATTTTTTATGAGTCGCATAGCCTATAGCTTTACTTAGATGAGCATCTTGAAAGCAGACGAGCACATATAGACAAAGTCATAGGTTGACTCTCAAGAAGGCTCTCGCCCTTCTCTCTAGGACACTCAGGGAACGTCTGTTTGAAATGGAGCTCAGCAATGCCGCATCCGAGCTATTCGAAGCACACCACACGAATCAAGTCATGCCCATGGCCTCTGCTAAAACGGGGCGTCAAACGCTATCAGAAATGGGCATCGAAGCCCCCATTCACAAAAGGGCGAAAGAGCGTATCCCTCTGGAATAAAGGCGAGGCTTCCTCATCGAACGACAACCATGCCGCAGCATCCACATTTTTCCGAACAATGACGTCGGGCACGGGCCAAAACTCACGACTAGTTCACAAACACTGCAATCAGCTTCGTTGTTGATGTAGCTAGAGCAGTGAACGGCAAATACCATGGAGGCGGCATTCAGTAAGGAATAAAAATTATTGTATCAGCCCAGGACACAGGCACATGGAAGAATCAGGAATTGTCCTCGCCCTATAAAACCTTGGGTCTATCTTCCTTCTAACACATTCGCAAGCAGCCTACCGAAATTTCTGTAGAGGCTACGTCTGCCCTATTGCGCGTCGAATCCTTACACAGCTATCAGCGCCACGTTCAGAGGGGAAATGAAAACAGCTGATATGAATACCTGGCTACTGCGGAATTAGAGACAATAAGCTCGCGCATGCCTCGGGCCGCATGCCTCCTGGACCTTATTCTGTGGCATGTCGGACTCACGCTCAGTTCGGCTTATGGACCCGCTTCTCACATATACTGGAATTCTGAAACACCAAAGACTTGAAAGACGAAAACTTTCACCCCCAAGGTCAAACTTCAGTAAGGAATCGCAGGTAGCGTGGTGTAGCCTCCAGAGCCTGTCCTACCCTAATACTGCCACCCACACAGACACTACAATGCAGGTTCAGCGCATGTGAAACAGGCGTTCCGTGCCACATGATATGGGAATGCCATTGTTATCACCTTTGCAGCACAGGACACAACACAACATTAAACTGTGGAAGGCAGCTCTGCCAAGCTCGATCGTATCCGCAGAGACCCAAGAGGCCCTCGTGCAACGTGTTGAAGTCGATGAGGCGACAAGCGGAAAATGCACGAGGAAAAAAAAGACGTACGAATATTTAAACTCTGCCATACTCTTCGCGCAGTAGTATAGCCTGCTGTTGGGCTAGCAAGCTCCTAAGTTCAACAAAAAGATTCAAATTACATGAACACAACACGCAAGTCACGAAGCACCTAATGGGGCAATGTGACAGGGGTATCGTCCCCACAGCTGAAATAAAAAACTAAGAATTAACAAACCCCTAATTGAAAAGGGATGGGCGAAAAAGGGATGTAGGGTTGAGTTGCAGATTTCGCGATCAGCTATGGTTCGAAATTCAGCGTCACTTTAGCGTGATGTGCAGCTTCGCTCGGCATCCTCATTCAGACGGTGTTCTGCATTTTTATGTCGAAGCCACAGCCATGAACGCTGAATTCCCACGCGTGCTACTCCTTAAATTGGCACTGAACGTTGCAGTAAGTGTTCCTGATGCATATACCTTTGACATGTGTGTCATTAAACTGCTCAGAGAGGAAAACAGATATACAAGGTACACATAAAAACACCAGCACGAACTTCCAACTCAAAAACATTAAAAATACACCATAATATTCACACTACAAAAGAAACTAGATCACGCATTCATTTGGGAACAATAAACAAGGAACCATGACAAAAAAAGAAGTGATCACTCAAGAACAGGACGGGCCGTGGAATCTAAATACGCCAGTTCTTTCTCTGATAAAGCAAGGGATGGTTTACTCGTGAAACTTTCTCGAGCTGTTGTTGTGGCCTCAATTATGATTCCAGTGTCGGTTAGGGCGAGTCGAAAGAACTCTTGTTTTCTCTAACAAGGGCTGGCATCCACATTCTGAGCTAGAGAAGTGCATGGGCCCCATTTTCGTAGCCCGCCCCGGGCCCAATACTTGCCGGACGTGGGCCAGCCAGGCCCGGTGAAGTATAACATACGGGCTGTCCATGCCCGGCCTCGTATTTTACATCCAAGGCACGGCCCGGCCGGCCCGGCCGGCCTGACTCGATCAACGCCGCAATAAAGCACATTACTTCATTGCTATTTTACATATATGAATGAATGAAAAAATTTTATTTCAGTCCTGCATGACGCGTTTAGCGCGTAGCGGGCGTCTCCCACGTAGGGACCGACAGGGAGTACCTGGCGGCCGCTTCGTGGGCCTGCTGGACGGCCCATTGCTGGTCGGCGAGAAGTGAGCTCCTGAGGGACCTCTCCCACTTGCTTGGGGTAGAGTAGGGAGGAGTTGTTCTACAATCCCAGAGCATGTGTTCGAGTGTTGCTGTGTGTCCACATGATGGGCATGTGTTGCTGGGGTATGCATCGGGATAATAAACGTGAAGCGTGGCAAGGTTTGGGTACGTGTGTGTCTGTAATAGGCGTAGGGGTTAATGCCTGCGGCCGGTTAAGTTTCGGATGTGGGGGTGGAAAAATGCGGCGTTCCAGGTAAAAGTGCTTTGTAATTTCATTGTACGTAATTGGTGCATCCCGATTGGTATCTATCCCAGCAAGATGGGGTTGCCCTGTGGCAGCGCAGTCGGTATGTGCGCGCTGCATCATGGGCGATCTCGTGGAGGTTGATAGGGCACCCGGCAGCTGGCCGAAATGGGCGGGGAACCAGATGACAGTGTGGTGCTTCAGGGCACTCAGGTCCGCTTTGCGCAGGATACGGAGCGCCTGGTCGGAGATGACTCCGCGTTCGAAGGCTTTGATGGCCGGCCTGGAGTCGCTGTATATGAAATCCCGTATGCTGTCGAGCATAGCTATAGCTATAGCTACTTGTTCCACTACTTCGGTGTTTCTGGTGAGGCTTGTGGCAGAGTTAAGAGTCTGCTGCGCGGATGATACAGCGACCACGGCGAAGGCTCGGTTGTTGCGATAGGCAGCGGCGTCCACGAACGAGACGTTGTCCGCTTCCATGTCCATGCACTTGAGAATGGCGGTCGCACGCGCAAGGCGCCTGCCTCTGTTGTATTCGGGGTGTACATTTCGTGTTATGGGAGCGATCGTGATAAGGTCGCGGATTTCACGGGGAATTAGAGTCAACTCTGGGGGGTCCCTGGCCCTCGAGGAGAAGAAGCCGAGCTCGCGCAGAATATGGCGGCCCGCTTTGGTGGTGGTGAGTCGGGTCAATTGCACACGTTCCTGAGCTTCGGCGATCTCTTCTAGCGTGTTATGTACGCCAAGCTCGAGGAGTTTGTACGTTGGAGTGGCGATAGGGAGGCCAAGGGCTCGTTTGACCACCTTGCGAATAAACGCCTTGAGTTGATAGCGCTCAGCACGTTGCCATTTGTGTATAGTGGCAACGTAGGTAAATTGGCACAAAACAAACGCGTGTACGAGACAAATACATATTTTCAATATGTATTCACTAAAACATTTACGACACGTTTGACAGTTCCTTGAATTATAGTAAATATCTGGACTCTTCCTACAGCCCTTAGTGTTAGAAGCCGTGAAGTATATGTGATTAACCGAAATATTCTAAGACTAAAAAATGAAAAAAACAACTATTTTTTACAAAAAGTATAAAACCCCTGAATAGCAAGAACACAGTTGAACAAGGACAACTCCAGTATATTTCATATAATTTGAGAGTTATTCGGGCTTTTAACCACGACCGAGCCTGGCCCGATAAATAATCCAGAAAGCACGAGCCAGGCCTGGGCTGGAGGTGAGAAGAAGTCTGGCTTCCCGAGTCACGCCCGTGCACATCTTTATTGGGAACAATGAGAGGAAAAAAAAGGAAACGTGACTGACCCGCTTGTTAACTGCGAATCGGTATAACATGAAAGTGAACGTGTTTTAACAGAGACACTTGGGCGTTTTTTTTTGTGTATTGTTTCTGCACAGGTTCGAAGGAATGAATTCCACAGCGCCAAATTGTAATGCCACGCGTAGAAAGGCAAGCAGCTCGAAAGTTGCGGCACGCAGCTCAAACAGAAAGCACGCACGAAATCAGCATACACCGGACGAGTACGCAGTAAGAACTTTCACAGCTCGACACTTAATGCGCATTGCTCTGACAGAAAGACGCACGGAACGAACGCAAAAGTATACCCAGGATGAGCGCGGACAACTGCCACAATTTTTACTTTACCATATGTGAGCAGCGTGCTCCTTTCGCAAACGCAGCCGCGGGAGCCAGCGAATCGACCTTCGTGCTCGCCCTATACAAAAGTCAGATAACCGCGCGCGCAGGAAAGACAATGCCCCGTGCAGGCGTGCTCATGAAAACGCGAGAAGCAATGGCTTTTAAGGCGCGCGCCACGCGAGCTATTGGCGCCATCTCGCCATTGATGACAAAAGCACGCTGAAGTTGCGGAGCTCTGTGGACCGCCAAACAGCATATGGTGTATATAAATGGCTAACCGTCACCAATCTTCCCGTTGTATGTTTCATGGCTTAGTGGCTTCGCACCACGCGCTGTGGAGCGAGAGGTCGTAGGTTCGACGCCTGGCAAGATAGCTTTTTTTTCTCGTTTAGTTTTGTCTTTGCATTCTGTTAGCATTTCATCAACCACGCTATATCTGTGACGGAAATACGCGAGCAGAGTCTAGGTGGACCCCGGCAAAAAACACTTTCGTGTAAAAAAGAAACAAGAAGTCTCTTCCAGTGTTTTCTTACTTTTCAGCAATGTCCCTGCAGATTTACGTTAAAGCACCTATCGTACTGATCAATGTAAGTTTGAGATCTCAGCAGTGGCTAAAGGAAGTTGCACTAGTAAACTTTCAATATCTTTATCAGAAAAAAGAACTCCGTGATTTGGATTCCTAAGCGAGTGCTCTCCCCGGGTGGCCAGGGATTAGTTTTGTTTTTGGCAGGTCTCTCTTCTCTTTGAGCGTTGCTTTTTGTTTTTTTTGTTTCTGCATAAACTTGTGATTTTATTTATTCTATAACAATTATAGGGTGTTTTTAAGCAGTACAGATGTTCTTCTAAAGAACTTTAAGGTATGTCACCACCTTTGAAAACGTATTTTTTTAAAACGAATTTTTAATTTTTATATTCCAACAATTCCCAATTATTCAAAAATATTTTGCCGAAACAATTATGTTTCTATCTTATTTAGTTCCGAAGTTATAGACAATTTTCGAACATGTGGTGAACGGTTGCGAAACCGAAACTAGTGTTGTGTGCTAACAGAAACTAAGTTAGCGAACATCAGCGGCAAATGTAATTTTTCTGTTATGCATTGGTTTGATAACTATAAACTTGTTCAAAGACAACTTAGAAGTCTTTGTTTTTTCAAACGTTGCAATAAATATCCGTAAGGGGGACGCGTGAAGCTACGAGAGTCTCTGTTGTTTACTTTGCGCGCGCTTCATGCTGCTGCTGTTAATTCTGCGTAGTTTGTATTTTTTACACGTGATATCTTTTGTAGCAGTAGTACAAATATAGGCTGAACGTTTTTGTAAGCAGGTATGGCGAAGTTCAGGGTAAAAAGATGGCTGAAACAAAAGTTCATTGGCAATCGACACACTGTGAATGCTCCGACCGTCGGCCATGTGGACGGGGATGTATCGGCGAGTGCTGCGAAGCTTGCGAACTTGGACGACCACTGTGATGTGCCGATGCCAGACCCTTTACTGCAGGGTAATAGGATTATTGACATGGAGATCCTTTCATCTGTTTTTGCAATGCTCGCCTGCCCGAAATGCAAGAACACCTCGCTGAGCCTGGAGGAGTGCTCCCAGCATGGGATATCCTTCTCACATGCTGTTGTGTGTGGTGCATGCGCATATGTACACTCATTTGAATCATCAAAGAAGACAGGAAGTTCTATTGAGAACAACCTGCGTCTGGTATACGCAATGCGTCAGCTAGGCAAGGGGTATTCTGGAGCTGTGACACTGGCGAAAGTCATGAACATGTCGCCGCCGCCTTGGCATTCTGCCTACCAAAAGATATCTGCAAAGCTTTGTAAAGCTGCAGAGAATGTTGCATCTCCGCAGAGTTGAATGTTGTTAAGCTGCGGAGAATGTTGCAGAATGCGCTAACGAGTGCTTCAACGGTATGATTTGGCAACGGGTTCCCAAAGACGTTCACGTGAGCCTGCCCATCCTACTTTTTGGTTTATACGATGCTGTGTACCACTTCAATGATGGTAACAGAAGTGTACAGGCTATTTTGAAAGAAGCAGGCATCGAACCTGGCCACTACACTATAGTAGCATGCTACACTAGGGACCAGCACCGTGTAAGGAAGGCCCAGCGTCAGTCGACTGGCGAAGCAAAAAAACACCGGAAGAAAAGACGGGCAGCAACAAAAGATAAAAAAGAGCTCATGGCATCTAAGGAGGGCCCTACCTATGTGCCTGGTGGATTTTAACTGTGTAGGGCGCCATCATCCTGTTGTGCAAGCATTGAGAAACTTTAAACTCTTTTTGCTCAAAACTTGATTTTTTGCACTTTTTTTGTTACGCCAGCAGTTCTAACTTCATGACCAATAAATCTTTTTCAATGAAACTTTGTATGTTCGTTCTTTTATTACTGAGCTGTGCAACTAACTAGGATAAATAAAAACGATTGGTAAGTTTTTATGTAAAAATACTTCAGTTGAAGCATTGCAGGGAAAAAACACCAACTTTTTGGTGTTCCTTGGTATTTTTACTGTAACTTGATTCCCAATAATCAAATGGCAAAGATCCTGGTTGATTGCACAGTACCAAGAGTTGGCTACCTTTGTGCCAAAAACTTTATAATTCCGGCGCTCCATCCTCAAGTTATGACTGTTCGCGTAAAGGCTAAGTTTGGGCAATGTTTTGTCAATAACAAATCCAATTCTGATTTTGTCACCCTTTTCTGCATATAAACATCATTTAAAAAGATCCTTTATAAGCTCATTTTAAAATAATATCGTAAAGGTCAAAATTTAAAAAAAATTACAAAAAGGTGGTGACATACCTTAATAGGTAGGTACCTTGTCGTCTCCGCCGTTAATTCACCGGCCAATGCGGAAATATTTTGCTATTAATAAAATCACCTAGGAATAATTAATCTGTGAAATAATTAAATTACTTTTTTATGATATTTAGGGTAGTTGCTTGTATAGCAATGTTGTTCAACGTCACAAATTATGGCAACTCTAGTTTTTAGAAACTGAAAATCTCACGCGTGGTATCAGAGATCCATCGTAGAATTTTCAGACGGCCGTGCAAGAGAGACCAAAACTAACGCACCAACTGCGACGAAACCAGCCAAGTGCATCAAAAATGCATGCGGTAAGTTCTTATTTTTTTGGTTTCTCCGGCGCCACTTTATAGAAATTGATAAAAAAGATGTTATTTGAATTTTTAATTATTCATTTTTAAGTGATCTATTTAGCGGGAAACGCTTTTCGTCTTGGCCTGGAAATTGGCTGAGAAGCAAAGTGCCTACCTATTAAAGCTTTTGAAGAAGAAAACGCCAGGCCAGCGTGGAAAGAAGAGCACAAGAAGATTACCTTGCTGAGTCAGCGATCAGCTCTAGAATTTTACTAGCCACACTACCACCTAATATTTAGCTGATACAGTGCAATGATTCAACTTTCAGGAGAACTTCATTTAACGATTTCACCTCAGATATTCAACAAATCCTATTATTTCTCTCCCCCCGCTTTTTTTCTTTTCTTTTTACATTGAGTCTAATTAATTT
Source organism: Rhipicephalus annulatus (assembly GCA_013436015.1). NCBI lineage: Eukaryota > Metazoa > Arthropoda > Arachnida > Ixodida > Ixodidae > Rhipicephalus > Rhipicephalus annulatus. The sequence goes on along the minus strand of WOVY01009631.1, from coordinate 849,764 downwards.
CACAATCAAAACACAGAAATCATATTCCCCTAGTCAAGAAAATCTATAGGTATTGACTCGCATTAACCACCGGCTTCTTGGCCAATCCCCCTTAGTGGGTGAGAGCCACAAAAGAAAGGAACAAGCAAGCAAGCAAACAGAGCACAGTCACAGCGAAAGCTAGAAGAGCGGCATTTCAGAGTTTTTTCGAAACACTCATTGGGTAACTACTGCAAGCACACTTGCTTGGTACCCATTAGGCATTAATAATAAACTTTTGGGTAGTATAGGCCGGCATTCGCTATGCTATTTTTCGTCATTCTTCTGAGAAGCGTGGTATCCGCTAAATACTTGCAAAGAATTTTTGCCAATAGTCAATGCAGTTGCTGACGACAATAAGGAATTAGGGCTGAAGTGGGCATGCGCCACAGTTATTAGGGGAACGAAAACAAGCTTTTGTAATGAGTTGGAGCGTTTGACGGGTGACTCGTTACGTTATCCACATTGTGCGACGAGTGGTTGTTCTTTCGCTGTTTTAAAACGCTTTATAAGTCATATAACGCGATTGCTTTCCCGACATCAAGCCGGCCTAAGGCAAGTTTGCAACAAATCACAAGCATCAACGTGGCTCAGTGGTAGAATACTGGGCTGGCACCCAGCGGACTGTGGTTACGGATACCGGCGGCGGCGGCAGCGGTGAACAACTGCGCAGGACCCGAGTTGCGATCTCATAACAGCTTTTGCTGTAAAAAAAACGGCATTGCTTAAAAGAACACTTGGTATATTTGGGCGTCTTTTGTAAGGTATTTCAGTTGAAAATTAGCGCTCGTATTCATCCTTTCTTTGTGTCAATTGTCTATATTTTTTGCGCTGATTAGTTTAATATTGTAATACCAACAAGCCCGATGCGGCACTTTACTTTAGGACATGTACGTTACGCTTTGCTTTTTTCTGCAAACAGGTCCTGCGAAAACGCACGTGGTTGTTGTACTAAAATTCGATAGTTTTCTCGCTTGGCAGACGCGTTTTTCATTTATTGCAGCCGCGATCTCTATGAAGTGGTCTGCGTCATAGAGTTTCCTAATATACACTAGAGAGAACTCTGGCGCTACACTGTGAGCAAAAGTTACCCGAGATGGGTGTTTTTTTTCAGCATATGAACGGACAAAACTCCCCTGCCCTAGTCATTTACTCCCTAGTAGCGGAGTGAACTCTGCACATGTCGTTGTAAAACACCCTTTGCTTAATGACAGAGTTTATTAACGACATGACCTCGTTAAACTCCCCAAGGAGTTTCAAGTCACGTGGTTAAAGCTCCCTGAACGACATGACCTCGTTGAACTCCCCACGGAGTTTCAGGTCACGTGGTTAAAGCTCCCTATGCGAGCTTTAAAAACACCTGTTTGATCGTGACGTGCGTGCGTGTGTGTGTACGGGCGTTTGCTAATACGCTGGTGTGAAACTCCAGCGCCTTGTGAGGGTGACCATGCGAGCATCTGTCGACAGACAATGTAAGCATCAGCAAAGATTTGCAGCAGCCGGTTGGTGTTCAGTGTGACGTTTCAAGGTATTTCGCGCCGTTTAACCGCGCTGCAGATTGGTCCGATTCCTCAAGTGAACGTCGTGAATAACTCGCTTCAAAGTGCCGAGTTACGAAAAATTGCGGGGAATAGTTTGAATGGTAAAAGTAAGCTGTTGCGATCGTCAGCAGATGCTTCCGTAGTTTCACCGTCAAAAACTGTGAAGTGATCCGAAGTAAGCTTTGCTCAACCTCGGGAGCTTGCAAGCTGGCCGCCGGCCGGTGTGGGAGCTGCGCCGGTGACGCCCTTGCTCCTGCTGCACCGACGTGATTGCGCCGACTTCCAGTGACGCGCACGTCCCGACCGCCGCTATTGCGATTGTCAGTGGCTGCTTCTTGCGATTCACCGTCTAAAACTTCGAAGCAATCCGAAGTAGCCTTCGCTAGACCTCGGGAGCTTGGAAGCTAACCGGCCGCAGTTGCGACCGGTTAGCTTCCGGTCGCAACTGCCGCCGGCAAAAGTGCTCTCCCCGACCACCGGCGAAGGTGGTTTCTCGGATTGTCACCAATATTTAACCGGCAGCTACCTCTAAGCGGCAAGAAGGCCACGCTACGCCATCGGTACCAAGCCAGCGTCGTGGCGAGCACGCACTGCCGCACCAGCCACTGTGGCGAGCTCTACGAGCCACCGGCGAAGCAAAGAATGTGTTTTATGGAAAATAAAAGCAGATGGTAGAAATCACAGTTTAAATTGTCTCTTCTGCGCCATGCGACCACAGCTGTCAAATGATTACCGCGAAGGAAAGCGCTGAACGAGGCAGAGGCACACAGAAACGGCGTACGGCATGTTCATGCATTGCCAGCAACAGGAACCGCGATTGCAAACCGTCTTGTTTGTTTAAGTCTATCGCTCCGTAGCTTAAACTGCGGGCATTGCGGACACCCAATTCTTTGCGTGCGAAAATTATGACGACCTAAACAGTAAAGCAGCAAGCATTTTGTGACCACTAGCTGTCATTCATCGTAAAGCCGTGCCGTACTCGTGAATGAGGCCTATCGGTCCAACGCGGTAGCGGCGGTGTCGCTGTTTTTTGCCGACGCCGCGGAATGCGTTCCGTTGAAGTGCTTATGCAAGGCCGCGCGGGTCTTGCGCATGATTTAGTTCAATTTACAGATTCGCACACAGTACTGCTACTGCAAATTCAGTTTATGCGACTGAGCACCAGGTAATAATTAAAAAGTACTCATTTTTGGGTGAGTTTAAAATAAACAGCGTGGGTGCTGAATGATTTTGGTCAGGCCACCGCAAATTCATACCTACTACGTAAATATTTATTGCTTAATAATTCGTAAAAAGCGTCCCTCTAGAGCTACATGGAAGGTAGAAATACGGTGCCTATATATACGCGGCGAAAGTAGGGCTGGTGTGCTTGTGAGTGGCTAGCTGTCTTTCGTTCGCACTCACGAGCGTCGCATGCAAGGATCATGTGCTCCGTAGGAGCGGTGTTTGCGGCACATACTAGTCGCGGTAACAGGATGCCCGAAGACCAGGACGCAGGATACGAGATTATTTTGTCACCACTGCCCCAGGGACGCGTCGCGCAAAACACTGTGTTTTTACACGGTCATGTGCGTGGCAGACCATATCGCGTAGAAGATTTACGAGACGTGCTCGGCCCTACAGGACTGCTGCCTGAGGTGTTAGAACTGGGGCCCTACCAGATAAATCATGTCTGGACATTCACCATGATCAACGCGGACGCTACGAAACGCTTGCTGGACGTGGAGCTGAAAGTCAATGGGCGACGCGGCATCATCGTAGACCCCCCGTATAAGCAGGTGCGGCTGCGTCTTCATTGGCTGCTGCAAGGCGTCAACGATGAAGACGTGCGAACGGCGTTGGCGGCTTTTGGGAAGGTCGTACAAGTCACCCGGGAGCGTTGGCGCGTTCAAGAAGTCAGCGAAAAGGGGTAAACCACACATTCTGTGCTTCTTAAGCTCAAGGGTGACGTGAAGGTTGAAGATCTCCCGCATAAATTCAGGGTGGCTGGCCAACTGGCACTTGTGGTTGCACCTGGTCGGCCAATGCAGTGTCTGCGCTGCCAAGGTACCGGCCATGTCAGAAAAGAGTGTAAGGTACCCCGATGATCGGGTTGTTGGCGGTTTGGCCACAGCGAAGCTGAGTGCATGCGTACTTGCGCATCGACTATCGGATCAGCTGTAGGTGAAGACACAGCAGAGTTGGTGATGGACGTGAACGAGGCTGAAGAGGCGGCGAAAGGGGCAGGTGACGTGGTGGACCGAGATGCTTCAACAGGCATAGCGACAACGACTTGTGGTGATGGACCAACAGTACAAGCAGACATAGCATCTAGGGAGGTTACTCAAGAGCCAGCCGGCGAAACCGAGGAAGGCTACGCAGGCACCCATCGAAGGAGCCTGAGCCGGTATAATTAACCGAACTTACAGTGTCGACCGAGTGTACCAGTGGTGGGGCGCCAAGCAAAAGACCACGAACAGTCTGCAGGACGGAGTGAGACGTTCATAGAAAAGCATGAAGAGGAGCGACCTGCGACGGCGACTTCGTTCTGACGCAGCAGCACAAGGCTGCGTCCCAACCTGATATCGGATAAACACTGGCCACCTTTGTTAAAAGGTACTAGAACAAGTATAGTGCCCGGTACGACCGCAGCACCAATGCATTAAAAGTGGAGCCCAAACAGGGTCAATCCGTTGGTGCGCTGTGATCGGTAGTCTGCAATATGTCGTCGTTTTAACAGCCATGCGCACTTCCACCAAAGTGGTCGAGGGGTAGAATGCGCACTTCACACTCAACAGACCAAGGTTCGAATTGAAACTGTGGACGATGGATTTTCCCTTTTCTCTATTTTACTTGCACAGCTGTATTGGTTGGCTTTCTTTTATTCTCGCTTCAGTTGCTACATATTGCTATAAAAATCACGTTGAATATGACGGTGTGCTTTTATCGCAGGCAAGTGAAAGTACACCATCGCTCTTATTCGCCAAAATCTCGGAAGCCATGCTTTGAAGTTTTCGTTAAATCCCGTGCGGTGGCGCTGCAAATAAATGCGCTCAGTGTGATGTTTTTGTTTCTTTACTTGGTATTTTGCGTAACTTTTGTAGAAATATGTGACAACTGAAGCCGGATTAAAAAAAAGCAAGCAATACAGCTGTGCAAATAAAATTAAGAAAAATGAAACATCCACCGTCCTCAGCTGCCACTCGAACCTGGGTTTTTTGAGTGCGAAGCTAGCATTCTACCCTTCGACGATTTCGTTTTTTTCTCTTTATTACCGGTTTACACAAGGTACACACATCAATATAAGTCACTATAAACAGTAACATACAAACAGAAGTGATGACAAAACAGTCGCGGAACTATTAGTGATTACAGTGCTGAAATTCCTTCAGGTTCACAAGGGTTTCGACCCTGGAGAGCCATTCCGGAACAAAATCTTGTTGTTTGATTATATCAATGTACTGAGCAATGCTTTCGCGGAAAAGCATGCGGGCCGGACACCTGTCAGGGTCACAGTAGTAACCAGCCATTCTTGCCCGCCATAGACATTGGAGGCCAAGCAGCATTATAAAATCAAAAGGCAGTCCCTCCTCTGTTTCTACTGTTAAAAACCTGATACCCAGTGAATGTAAGGGAAGTTCCTTTTTTAGAGTTCTCTGTAAAACATCCCAGAAGTAAACCCCTTCCCAACAATGCAGAAAAACATGATCTATTGTCTCCGGCTTTCGGCAGATCAAACAGTTCTAACCTCATGGCATATAAATTCCTCTATCTTCCAAAAAAGTCTTAACAGGTGGTGTTCCGGAGTGTAATTTAAAGAAAAAGCTTTTTGCACTAGGCTGAATTTGCATTTTCTTAACACGCTTAAGAACATCATTGCCTTTTGCCCCGCTATTAATTAACCTATACATAGGAACTAGAAAAATGATGTCGCATATGTCTTTATGCAATTTCTTTCGCCCGACCGAAAAAATGTATTCATTGGAAAACCGAACTGACAAGAACCGGACACTGTCCGCAACTTCCTTAAAGAAACCTCGCGTACCTCCCGGCATGCTTACGGTGCTTACCACAAAGTTAGGCAGAACACGACAAAGGCGTAACTGGCATACCGTTCTTAAGAAGGGGTGTTGAACATCTCTAAAGAAAATAAAACGATTAACTAGTTGTCGCACGAACAGATGCGACAGGCTTAGTCCCCCCTGTTTTACTCTTCGGAACAGATTTGTCCTACTACATTTTTCCCAAGTAGACCCCCATATAAACACAGCAAATATCCTATGCAGCTTTCGCACGTGTACCCGTCAGCAACACAAAACCTGCATCACATACCATAATTTGCTCATTAAAAATATGTTACATACAGTGGCTCTGGCAAACATTGAGAGACAGTTGCCATTCCACTGCGCTGTCCTTTCGTGCGTTTCTTTTATTTGTTGAGTCCAGTAATCATTGGTGTCTTTGTAGTGCTGGAAAGGCACGCCTAGGTATTTTACCGGAGCATTAAACCAGTGAACGTTAGCATAGCTATCTGGGGTTGATGCCCAGTCTCCGTGCCACAACCCCAGACACTTCCCCCGAGTAACCCGGCTTCCTGTAATTTTTCCAAAATTTTTAACAACGGCAACTGTCTCTTGTACACTCTCTTTAGTGGTGCAACACACTGCTACATCATCAGTGTATGCCAAAACCTTTACCTCGGCGTCAAGCAGTCTGAAACTACGGATGGTCTCGTTTTCTATTATGGCCAAGCATAAGCTCTCTATATACAATGCAAACAAGAATGGACTTGCCGGACATCCCTGGCGTACAGAACGTTTCAGCCTAATGGGAGACCCCGGGATCTTGTTAATAATTAGTCATGTAGTAGAGTTCTTATACGCCAAAACTATGCCCTCTGTAATCACCGATCCAACATTGACATTTTCAAGTATGAAGAATAACACATCTTGCGGGACGCAGTCAAAAGCCTTTTCTAAATCAAGCTGGAGGATCGCAACATGAAAATTAAGAGCATCGAAACTCTCAAGGACAAATCGCTTTGTGTTTGTGTTCATCAATATTGAGCGCCTCTTGATGCCACACGTTTGATGCTCCCCAACTATTCCGGTGATTACGGACTGAAATCTACCTGCCAATACTTTCATGAGTATTTTGTAGTCAGTGTTGGTTAGCGAAATGGGCCTATAAGACGAAACTAGTCTTAATTTTGCTTTGTCATCCGTCTTAGGTATTAGAATAGTGTGCGTCTCGGCAAATGAAGGTGGTAACGCTTTGATTGCGTAGGCTTCCTTGAACACAGCTTGTAACACTGGTGAAACTTCTGTTTTAAAAGCTTTATACCACATCGCACCGAGACCGTCAGGCCCCGGCGACTACCCAGCGGCGAGACAATCTATTGCATATTCAATTTCAGAAACGGTTATAGGCCTCTCTAACACTTCCTTCGTTTCGAGGGATAATTGCGGCATCTGGCTCAAGAAAGTGTCCTTGAACTTCGTAACATCTACTAATGCGGCTGCGAAGAGACCCTTGCAATACCGAAAGAAAGCTTCAGAGATAGTGCTGTTAGTATTTAGCAGAATTCCATTTTCCTCTATTTCGTCGATGTGATTACGACGTGCTTGTGATTTCTCGATTCAAAGTGCGTGCTCGGGTGGAGTCTCCCCCATAGCCCACGCATCTGCTCTCGCTCGAATAAGGGCTCCTCTGTAGCATTCCTGCTCTACTAGCTCAACTTGTCGTTTCACCATTCGAATATCTTCCTTATATGCACCGGGCTCCTTGCTTTCTAATGCTATCAATTTCTTAAGCGTTGTTTTGAGTTCATTTTCTTTCATTCTTTCTTGATATTTTAAAGTGCTAGATCTCGATGTGGCTTTCATTTTAACGCTTTGCTTTAAAAGCTCCCATTCTTCGCCAACATTACAGGCTCCGATCACTTTGATGTTCTAAATTCCCTCAATCACAAAATTATTATAAATGTCATCCTGAAGTAGTTCAGCGCTAAACTTCCATAAATACCAACTAAATTTGTTTTATTTTTGTTCAAGTCCCACGTTGCATTGTACTAGACAATGGTCAGAGAAAGAGACAGGCAAGACTGTGTAACTATTGCTTTTACCTAGCGTCTCCCCTGCATGTATATCCTATCAAGACGTGCGTGACTGGTTCTCTGAAAATGCGTAAATCGAACTTCGCGACCTGCTTCGAGGCACTCCGCAACATCATCCAGGTCAGATTCATTCAGCAAGTCATAGAGCACTTCAACACTTCTGTCTCGCACATGGCGGTTATTAATTCTATCCTTCGTGCTCAATACGCAATTGAAATCCCCCGATAAAACAAGCTGTTTTGGTGTCCGTAAATGTTGCCTAATTAACGAAAAGAAAGTTTCTCGGCTTGCCTCCACGTTGGGCGGATAGACACAAATGACGCGCCATTCAATTTCGCTAGTACTAAAATCACAAGTCACTGTTCTACCAGAGTCACAAGAAAACTGACTTTCAACAATCAATCCCGGAATCTTTTTAACAAAAAGCACACAACCGGCCGAAGTTCCATTTGCGTGACAAACTATGGCATAATATTTAGACGTAAACCGCAGCATCATGCCCCGGGTCTCCTCCTCACCTTTCACTTTTGTCTCCTGCATGGCTAACACGTCAATATCTTGGTCAATTAACAAACGGTACACTTGAGCCTGCTTTTCCTGGAGGCCAAACCTCGGACATTTAAGGTTGCAAAGCTCAATGCCCCGTGACTAGCCATTGTTACTAACTAAAAAAAGGAGGGGTAAGGCCCGGAGCATGGTGCTTACCGTGTACGTCTAGCTCCCTGCTAGACGTCTCCGAGGCCATCCGGTGGTCCGTCATCAGTTAGCTGCTGGTCCCTTGGAGTGCCAGCCGGTCGGTCCACAGGTAGATTGGACCTCGCTCTGAGGCCCGAGCGCCGCCCCGGTGTCGCCTTCACTGGCGGTCCCTCAACTTTGCTCACGTGAGCAGTGCCCGCAGATTGCTCCAGAGAACGCTTGACCGCCGAGCTCGTGTTGATCCCGCGGGTCATTCCGTGCGCTGGCATGTCGCGTCCTCTCGCCGCTTGCGTCGACATGTCCACCAATTGGCTTTGTGCGTCTTCAGTGGAATGCTCTTGGCTGGTGTCCGCCTTAGCCGTTTCTTTCTCGTCGGTTTCCGACGCTGTATCATAATCTTCAGGCAAAACTGGCCCACGTTCAACTAGAGAACTAGCCGCGTCTCCTGCCCCCTTAGCCGCGTCTTCCGCCTCAGCGGCATCCATTGTCTGCTCTTCGATCTCATCGCACGTTGCAGCGCTCGTAACTGCTGCATATGACCGGACGCACTGAGCGTCTCGATGTCCAAATCGCCGACAAATTGAACACCGTGGCACCCTGCAGTCTCGTCGTACATGACCAGTCCCTTTGCACCGCAAGCATTGCATAGGCCTGCCCGGCGCCACAACTAGGGCCAATTCCCCTGCAACGCGCAATTGGTGCAGAAGGTCCTCCACCGTAACTCCACTCTTTAACTTGAGTAGCACGGTTCTCGTCGTCGACGCTTTGTCGCTGACGCCGTCAACTCTCCAGCGCTCTCGATTCACTTGGACAACATTGCCGAAGGCCACGAACGCCGTTCGCACATCCTCATCGGCGACTCCGTAAAGCAGCCAACGAAGCCGCAGTTCTATCTGCCGGTCTTGGGGATCAACGGTGAGACACCGGTGTCCCTTCACCTGAAGTTCCTTGAAGGCCAGCAGTTTCTTCGTCACGTCTTCTCCGTTCAGTGTAACCGCCCAGACGTGATTAATCTGGTACTCTCCGAGTGCTATGACATCCGTTAGCACTCCAGTGGGGCCCAACGCGGTCTGAAGTCTTCAACCCTGTAAGGTCTCGCTGGAACGTCTCCGTGCAAAAACACAGTAATAAAGGCAACGCGTCCTGTTGGCAGATGAGGCAGAATGACTTGTTACTCTTCAGTTGACCCGTTACCGCGGCCCTCAAGGGCCGCTGAAGCCGCTCTGATGGAGCCCTGCATCCTGCGTTCGTTCACTACCGTGGCCGAAAGCAGACCTTCGACCACTTCGGTGGAGCTGTGCAAGACTTCTAAAATGACAACACATTGAAGACTACCGATCACAGCAACACAAGCGGATTCACCCTGTTTGGGCTTCAATTTTCGGAGCTCGGTCAGGGCACTCCCCTCATTCCAGTACACTCTACCTTTGTACTCCAGTAGCACGGTTCCACCTGGAGGCGGCAAGGATGTATTCGCAACTTTCACCACCTAGAGAGAGCGCTGGTGCAAGCCCAACATGTAACCCCCAGGTGCAGGACGCTCCAGCTGAAAAGTCACAGCATATAATATTCGCCGCGGACTCGAATTTAAATCGATGCACAGAAGCCATCAAAGAGACGGTAAGAGGTGACAAGAGGGTTGCAGTAGGGGCGTTCCCAGGACGCAAGCTGGAAGCAGTCATGAGGCAAGCGAGCACAATACTCAAAACTACAGTTGGTAGACGAAACCTCGTGATAATTTCAGGTGGTTCAAACGATGCCCTAAATGAAGATACAGCAGGACTAGCAACCACACTGGCGAAAGGCGTCGATGACGTGCGCGCCACTTCTCCCCAGGCACAAATAGTGATATGCACGATACCGGAGGTACCGGTGCGTGACAGAAACCTGCAAAGAGCGGTTGTCAACGCAAACTAAGAGATATGGCAGATGAGTCGAGAGAACGGCTTTGAGGTGGTGGAAATAAACAGAGAGGTGCATAGGTGGGGTGATTTTCAACGAGACAGATTTCGCTTCGATGGGCGGCTAGGTCATGAGGTGGGTTGGCGACTTGCAGGACGCGCAGTAACTTTTTTGGGGGGCCAGCGGGTCTTTCAGGGTGCAGGATAGCTAGTAACGAGGAAAACAACCAGGGAAACTTTTTGACAGGTGGTATGGACAGATACGATTCCTAAGTGGCACCGGTATCCGTAGAGTCAGGGGCAGAAATAGACGTAGCCACGAGCGCCGAGCCAATTCAGACATAGGGTATATTAACATGCAGGGTGGTAAGAACAGGCTGAAGTGGTAAGAGATAGAAGAACAGCTAAGGAGGAGAGGCCGATTGTATACGGTTTTGTAGAAACACATCTCAGGGACATGCAACAACCTCCTAACAATCCGGACTACATGTTGGAATATTGTAGTAGAAGAGAAGGCAGCAGAAAGGGGGGTGGTATTGGGGCATTCATTCATAAAAATTACAGCCTGGCAAAGGGTCAAGCAGGAGTGCAAGGAACATTTATGGCTAAAAGAAAAGTGGCAGGGCAAATGACACTCCTTGGTTTCGTGTACTTGTGGATGGGAGCAAAGGCCAGAGAGGAAAACCAGGTAATGGTAGAGTGTATATCAAATGACATTCAGGGGTTAGGAGGACAGTGCGAGATAATTATACTAGGTTATATGAATGCGCACATAGAAGATATAAATGGGTATACCGACCCGATAGGCAAAATGATCATGGATATGTGTGAAAGGCCTGATTTGATTATTTGCAACAGTACCGAGAAGTGTGATGGGCAAATGACATGGGAGATAGGAAGGCTGCAGTCGATGATAGATTACGCACTGATGTCACATAGGATGTATGATAAGTTCAGGGGAGTGCACATAGATGAAGGTGGCTCCAGAAGTATGGGTAGTGATCACAAACGTATCAAGCTAATTTTTGGAAGAGCAGTGAAAGTGGGAAGAAAGATGAGCAACTACAGAAAAATTTTTATTCAGAAAGGAAAATTGAAATAGCCACTAAACAAATTGAGAAAGTAATCACTGAGGATAATAAAACAGTGTGCACAAACACCAATCTAATTAGATTGCTAAGAGACATGCCAAGCAGCGGGGTAAACCACCAGATGATGTTGAATGAAAATGGGAAATCTTTCTAAGCTGTAGAAGAGATGCATCCCTTCTGATCAATGAAAAGATTAGAAGAAAGGGAGCTCAGTGGCTGGCAGAAGTACATAAAAAAGATAGAAAGGCAGCTGCGAAATTTTGGAACCATCTAAACTCTCTAAGAAGTGAGACGAGTCTAGACCAGAGGTTCATAACTACTGCTCAAGGTGCTAAGCTAGAAGGGGAGAAAGCTATTGAATATATAAGAACAAGGGTGACAGAAAATTTTCAACAAAGAAGTGCTTTATGCAGCACAATAGACAACGAAGAATCAAGTGGCGCAATTGCTCTACTTTCACAACGAGAGTGGGAAAGGGCTGAGAAAAGGGTTCCTAGAAGAACATCAACAGGCCCAGATGGCTTTTCATTTATGCTGATAAAGACATTAGGCCCGAAGTTTAAGCAGGCTTTAAGAGAGGCAGTGAGCAAAATAATCATCGATGGTGAAGTTCCCGATGGATGGAAACTTAGCAGGATGAGCATGATCTATAAAGGAAAGGGGGACGAAGCTGACAAAAACAAGTACCGTCCTATAACAGTGACATCAGTGGCCTACAGGCTGGCGATGCAGATTATAACGGAAAGACTGCAGGCATGGATAGAGGAAGAGGGGGTGCTTGGAGAACTGCAGAATGGGTTTCGGACACACAGGAGGTTGGAAGACAATCTGTTCTCACTGACGCGGTGCATCGAAATAGCAGAAAAGGAACACAGGCCCCCGTGGCTAGCATTTTCGGATATCAAGGGAGCGTAAGATAGCGTGGTTAAAGAGGAATTGTGGGGAATACTGGACACACTAGGCGGGGAACTAATTTTTTAAGGGATATCTATAAAGGTAACAAGGTAGTTATAAAGTGGGAAAAACAGGTATCCAAGCCTGCAGAGGTAAAACGGGGGCTTAGACAGGGGTGTCCCCTGTCCCCTTATTATTCATGATGTACCTAGAAGAATTAGAGGCCAAATTAGAGGGAAGTGGACTGGGCTTCAACCTTTTTTCAGTCAAACAAGGAAAACTCATTGATCAGGCACTACCAGCATTAATGTACGCAGATGATATAGTGCTAATGGCCGACAACAAGGAAGATTTGCAGACTGATGGACATCTGCGGTAATGAGGGAGATAGGTTAGATTTTAGATTCAGTAAGGAACACTCAGCGGTCATGATTTTTAGTGACAATCAAGGTAGTGAGCTTAGAATACAGGTCACGCTAGAGATAACAGACAAATACAAATATCTGGGCGTATGGATAAGCATTGGGACCGAGTACCTAAGGAAACACGAAATATACGTGATGACTAAAGGTAACAGGAATGCAGCCGTAATGAAAAACAGGGCACTGTGGAATTGCAATAGGTATGATGTTGTGATAGGAATATGGAAGGGGGTCATGGTTCCTGGATTGACGTTCGGCAATGCGGTCTTGTTCATGAGATCAGAAGTTCAAGCAAGATTAGGAATTAAGCAACGTGGAATAAGTAGGCTTGTCTTAGGAACTCACGGGAAAACACCAAATCAGGGAGTACAAGGTGATAAGGGTTGGACATCTCTTAAGGGCAGGGAAGCTAGCAGCAAGATAAAATTTGAGAAGCGATTGAGAGAAATGGGGGAGTAGCGTTGGGCTAGGAAGGTATTCAGCTACTTGTACATGAAGAATGACGATACAAAATGAAGGAAGCGAACCAGAAAATTGACTGGTAAATACTTAGAAAACAGCAGGGGGCCAAACCAAAAAGATTTATCGGTTAAGAAGAAGGTGAAGGAAGCTGAGACCGATATGTGGAGAATTGGTATGATTAAGAAGTTCGCACTAGAGATCTGTCGAACTTTTAAGCAGAAAATTGCCAAGAAAATGATCTACAGTAATACTCGGGGTAGTTCTCTATTGTTTGAGGCCGGGACGGTAGTATTGTGAACCAAGACATATCGGGCCAAATACGAAGGGGTAGACAGGGTATGCAGTGGGTGTGGAGAGGAAGAAGAAACTGCCGAACATTAGATAAAGTTTTGTAAATGGCCTCACCTTATAGTTCAGGATGATGGTGCAGAGTTTTTCAAAGCACTGGTGTTTAGGGACAGGGAGGGTGAAATAGACTTTTACCTGGTCGAAATAACTAGAAGGAGGTTATCTTATTGGTGGCTAAAATCAAGGCACGAGTGCAAAGTAAACCCTTCACTGCAAAGTACGAATCCTCAACCTCACTATTTAAAGTGAATAAAATAATTCTAGTTTATGGTTCATTAATTTTTACGGCTTGGTGGCGCTAGCCACCGCCAGATCTAAAGGGTACAGTCATATCCATCCGTCCATCCATCCATGGCTGTCGTTTGGGGGGTCTTGCAGCCAGCGCGCCGGCAGCCGCCACCGGTGTGCCCGCCACTTCGACCAGTGTGGTATTTTCGGCTGCAGCCCCCATGTTGTCAGGGCTTTGCTGAGAAGGCCATTGACTCTAGCATGAATTATATCCCACAATTCGCGCGGAGAAATGCGTGTGTGGCGTATGTTGAAGAAAAAGAAGTTTCGGACGCCGGGCACATCGTCTGCTGCAGTGAACAGCTTTGTGAACGCTGCTCGTGCCACGGGCGGAGGAGACCAAGCGGCCGTGCTCGGGCAAAGCAGAAAACCTCGCGTTTGGCTGCACGGCGTCTGCACAGCGACATCCAACATATTTTGTGATTCTTCTAGCTTAGAAAGCAAACAATAACGACTAAATCATTGCTACTACGACTCGCAGTAACTCTCCGATTTCACAATAACTGTAGTAGAAATGGCCAGTGACAAAATATAAAGCACCAGCGAGCCGCCAAAGTGAGGCCGACTGAATGGGCTGGCGGTGTGGGCATCCCCCAAACGACCGTTACGAAGGATGCCGCATGGCGATGCCACCATCTGTGCAAGTTGCGATGCGTCAGCATCATGCCCCGGGCTAATTTCTTCACTGTGTAGACAAGGCTTTTGCACCGAAACTTAGAGTGGCAACGTTAAATGTTCAAAGTCTTGCCACCAAGCAGAAACAGAGCCAAGTCTACAGGATGCTCGTGGATCATGATCCTGATGTACTAGCTGTAGTAGAAACAAAAGTAGACGGTGTGGAACAGACTCGGGGCGTGATGCTGAGGTTTACGGCGCGTTACAACGCAATTTTAAGTTAAGCAATAGGCACGTCTGTAGGCTGTGTTTTGTTCATTAAGAAGTTACCGGGTCTGGTAGTGCAAGATACCTTCTGTTGCCCATTTGGTAGATTGATTTCCTGTGGTTTTGTATTTAATGAATGTCAGTTGCATATTTTGTGTATTGATGCACCAACCATAAGCGAAGAGTGATCACTTTTTTTTTCAAGCCTAAAACAGCACTTCACTTGGGAAAGGAAATCTATATTACTTGGTTATTTTAGCTGCGTCCTGAACAAGCGAGATGGATAAAACGAACGCGCCATTTTCGATAAAAGTAATAGGACGCTAGCGGAGATGGTTACTGATTTCGAGTTAGAAGACGTGGGTATCTGTATACGCGGGAAGCGCGTTTCACACATTTCCAGGGCAATAGCCATGCGCGACTTGATCGCATTTTTGCGTCGCTTGAATTAATAGCCCACTGTAAGACATATGCTGTCTACCCAACACACTTCAGTGATCATTCTTTAGTTAAATGTGATATGGGACAGAAAACAAAAGGTGGAACATTATCACGGGAGCTGTTGAATATGAATTCAACTTTGCTTACTGACGAATATTTGTTAGATCAGGTAATGAACTGCATCAATGAAATAAAAATGGATGATGAAGTTAAATTTGCAGAAAAATGGGAAGAGTTTGAGCAGCGAATAAAAGTAAAACCTATTAGTCGTTCATGTGCATTGAGATACGGAAGAAAAAAGAAAGAAAAAGAACTCCAATTGACCTTGGAAAAACTAATTGATTTGAAGAGCGAACAACCGAGACAGTATAAAATTGACATACGCAATATTAAGCAGAAACTTGCACTGCATGACAAGAAATGCTACCGCGGTGCACTCGTCCGTGCTTGGGCTGAGGCTTTAGCTGCTGGAGAGACGCGAACCAAAAGAGCGTTAGGGGTGGAAAAAACAAATGCTCTACGGAATCATATCGAAAAAAAACTTAAAAGGGATGGTCACGAATTAACCGATACTGACAGCATTTTATCCGTATTTTCAAGGCATTTTCAAAATCTTTTTTGCATGTAGACAGTTAAACCTAGAAAGATTTAAGGAAGAATATTTAGGACGCATGCCACTAGTCAGTGAGGAAGTGAAAAGCACTTCAGAATTATCTATATCTGCATCTGAAGTTGAACGGGCGATTGATAAGTTAAATCCAGGGAAATATCCAGGACCAGGTGGCCTTTGTTCCAAGTGGCACAAATGTTTTAAAAGGGAATTGTTTAAAAAGGGATATGAGGAAAAGAAATTACCACCGTCCTTTGGTGAATCACGTACCGTTCTGATTCCGAAGACAGACGTGGTTGAAAAGCTCAGGCACGTCACAGCGTATAGGCCAATCGCACTGACAAACGCAGACTACAAAATAATATTGAAAATTTTGGCGGCTCGACTTCAGTCAGTAATAAAATATATCATCGGTCCACACCAAACGTGTGGAATCAAAGGTCAGTATATTGTAACAAATGTTCATAAAATGTGGTCCATGCTCGAATGTGTTGACATCAGTCAAGCTCGTGTGGCCATACTCCAGCAGGATCTGGAGAAAGCGTTTGATTGCGTTGCCCACGCTCTTTTGTTTGCAGTATTAGAGCAAACAATGTTGTCAAGCTAATCATTGACGGTGTAGCCATGGCATATTGAAATGGTCGTACGAGACTAATTATCAACAAGACATTGCCCCCCCCCCCATTAAAATTGAGCGCTCAGTGCGTCGAAGTTGTCCTGTTAGTCCACAGTTGTTTTCCATCTATATTGAAACATTATTTCGGTCGATATTGCAGAATGACATCATTAATGAATATAGATTACAATACTAAGAGGTCAAACTACTCGCATACGCTGATGATATGTTGCGATTTGAAGAACTTCCTATGAATATATTGAAGAATCAATCAGAGTTTCTAAATATTTCACCGAAGTTACAGGGAGCCACATAAACTGGGGCTAACGCCTCGGCTTTTGGGACAGACGTTCGCCTTCAACCCCAGAATTTTTCGCAGTCACTAAATGGACAAGAACGTCAGTTAAATATCTCGGAGTACCACTCGAGTCATACAAACGTACTGATATATATGACACAACAAACGAAAGAAATTAAAGAGAAAGCGAATTGATGGAATGCATTTATCTGTCCATGTTTGCTAGGGCTACTGCATGCAACTGGATTTTGTGTCTGAGCTATGGTATGTGATCAAGTGCTGTACTGTTCCAGGGTCAATGTGCAAAAATACATCGGGTGTTTGCAATATTTGTGTGGGGGTCTAACTGGGAAAGGTGCAGCCGCACGAATTCGTTTAGACGGGTGAAGTGTGGAGGCCTTGGGCTAGGACGTCTGTTTATCAAGTAGTTAGTAGTTCCTCTTTTCGCGAGACAAGAGATCCTTTCCTACTATCAGTGTGCCAAACAAGACTAAGTAGACTGTTGCCTGAGTTTGTTGTGAGCCTCATGTTACCAGAGGGGCTGTGCAAAGATACATGAAGAAAGTTGTGGCCAGCGTGCGGTTTTTGTGTGTTCGTTTTTCAACTGACTACCTGTGGTCTGTTGGAAAGAAAAACAATAACTGTATGAAGATTATTTGACTATGCTCCCCATCCCACTGTACAGAGCGCTATATACAGCACGCAAGGGTCATAATGTACTTAAACGAGTTTAAAAATGCCGGCTGCTCCAAGTGCAAAAACGTTCTTTTAGAAGTTACACAGCGGAACACTTCCTGTAAGAACTTTCTTAGAGGAGCGTGGTTTTTATATACCTTGGGGATCTCACTGTCTAATCTGTAAGAAACCGGAAACAATTGACCATGTTTTTCTGCACTGTTCGGAAGCAGTTTACTTTCGGGACATATTACAAAGGACAATTAAAAAGAGTTCCCGTTAGACCCTCATGGGATCAGGTATTTGGCAATAGAGAATGAGGATGGATTACCTTTCGATTTTATCATGATGACTGCCTTGCACAGTATATGACGCTCTAGAATGGCTGGATTTCACAGTGACCCTGACAGGAGACCAGCAAGAGAGTATTTTAAAGAAAGCATCTCAAGATTACTTGAGGTAATAAGAACAGACGAATGTGTACCTTCATGGCTAGAAAGGGTAGAAGCCCTACTGACCTTGAAAAAATTCTACGACGTGTTGTGTTATGGTAATGCTTGACGGGCTTAGTTATTTTTAAGTTTTTGTATTGTTCGTAGTGAATTGTAATATATTTATCTTAGCAACCCGTTTGTGAAGTTTACCGGAAATAAAGAAAAAAAAAGCACAGGTGACAAGCTGTGGGGAGTGTGAGTGTTGCAATCTTGCGTCAATTTTTCTCGTCATCCCTTGTTATCACACAGAAAGGGTGAAGCCTTAATTACCAAGAAGGAATTTTAGAACGTGATGTGTTATAGTAATGCTTGACGGCCTTACTTTTTTTAATTTTTTGTATTGTTCGTTGTGTATTGCAATATATTTTTCTTAGCAACCCGTTTGTGAAGTTTAACCGGAAATAAAGAAAAAAATGTGAGCGGCTAGCTGTGGTCAGGAGGAATGTTATAATATAACGAGAACGTTGTGTGCATGCCTGCGTATATGTAATCAATATTGTGTGCTTCGAAGGTAATTTGAATAAAGTTACATACGCAACAACATTGGATGTTTTTATGTAAAAATATACACCCATACTGACATGCAAAACTTCCCCGATTTTTGTAAATAAAAACTCTCATACTAACGTGAAAACGTTCCCCGATGAATGTAAATAAAACCTCTCTTAAATCCACCCAGAAAACCCCTCCTATCGAGGTGTAAATTTTTACTCCCTATGGGCGGTGTTTTTTAAACCACCATAGGTGCATGCATTACACACTTAAAAAATATCGAGTAAAAAGGGTGTCTTTTTGTCCTACAACAATAATCGTCATCAGGCTTGCGTGTGCTTCCTTTCTTGAAAACCCGGCGCTGGCCACTCACTTTCCTATCGAGAATGCAATGTAACCCTGATAATGGGCATGTCGATCGTGACCGGAGTGTACCCGGCGCAGGGCGATAGCGCAAGGATGGAACACCATATAGATGACGATTATTGTTGCGGGACAAAAAGACACCCTTTTTACTCGCTCTTTTTTTAGAGTGAAGAGGACAAGTCATTTACTCCCATATCGTCTTTTTCTGTTTAAAGTGTAATGTCTATGAGAGCTGCAACGCACGGCGCTTCAGCGAGCGTGAAAATTATGGGTACTACACAGACTTGAGTAATCTTCATACTTCTGGCCTGCTTCTAGCTCCCTGTGTGTTCGTGTGGCTTGGAGCTGTTTTCTCGCGAAACAAAAATCAACAAACGTTCAGCGGTAGTGCTTGATCACCTTATTCTTTTATGCTTAACATTTTTAATTGGGTCACAGACATGAAAAGGATTCGTTTTTTTTTTCAAAACGAAATCAAAACCTGCAATAAATGAAGCCGCAAGTGCGATTCGCCACCCGCAAGTGCAATTCGCCACCCGCAAGTACGAATACTAGGCAAATCCGTGTAGTACTCATCATTCCTATGGTCGCTGAACAATCGTAGCGCCAGAGTCCGCTCTAGTTAACTTTAGGAAGCTCTATGGTCTTCTGCCTGTCACGCATACTTTTTAATGGTTCTCAAATCAGGTGGCGCTTAAAAATTTCAACTTGCTATGGAACTCCTTGCTCGTCTTCGTGCTGCGTTATAGGTTCGATGCATATTGCGTGGAATCGGCTCTATGAAAATCTTGAATCTTAATTCATCTCCTGGGTGATCCGAGGCTCTCTGCAGGTACAACGAGATATGCAAACAGCATTATTTATATTAGCCAGCCACCTGTTGGAGCCAGATCGTCAACGTTACGAGTGCCTCTTTTGCCTATGCTGCACAATGATGCTAGGAATGGCATAGCTTCTTCACAAGTCAATCCACCTGCTTCATCAGCACCACATCAAATTTGGTCGATACTTCTGGATCAACAAGACACTTGTTATCTTGCAATTAGTTCCCGAAATGGCGCACCTGCTTATCGCCCCGGGGAAGAAATAAGCAAGGCCATAAGTTACGACATTCGCCAACCGGGCCATCTTGCATCGAAGTGCCTCCTTACCGGAACTAGTGCCCATAAGACATAAGACATAAGAATGTCTTATGCTGTTGTGCTCTCCAATAGCCCTACGCTTTTTCCACACAGATGACGTCTTCTATAGCCTGTTCACCGTTTTCGCCGTTGCCGCACAAATCTCAGCCTACATGGTTATTTCTCAAATCAAATGAAGGGTTACCTAATGTGATGCCGCATGAAACAAACGCGGCTGAACTTTACTCGAATGCTACTCTAGTGACGAGAGAAGAAGAGACGTGAGATGACGTCGAAGGCGGCCGATGGGGCCATGCCGATCTCGCCACATTATTCCAGGCCTGAAGCGGATCCACGTCGGCTACCAGCATCCGCCACGCCAGGCGTGTCAGCTCGTTCTTATTCTCGCGCAGCTCGAGCTAGCATCAGCTGCGCGAGAGGCGCGGCGCGGTGATGAAGAAATGATGATGGTGATGATGGCGCAACACGGCTCCCCCCCTAGCACTTTGCGCTATTTGAAGGCATGTGAAAAAGAAGGAGAGCGACGAATGCTATATACATGAACGGCAATCCATAAAGTGTACATTTGGCCAGTCCAGGTTGTCAACGTTTATGGGCCATCAGTAGGCAGTGTGTCTCCGGTGGGCAACTCTGGGAGAAGCGCAAGGGACGAAGAAGGAAGTGCCGGGTCGCTGTGTTCATAGACACGTCCATCCCACAATTACGCGGCGGGACCATTCGAATGCGCACCCGCCTTTTCGAGTAGACGCGGCTGTCAAACGTTCCCACAGCTGGAACTGTGGACAGGCGCTGAAGAGCTCACGCCGGCAATGTGGGCGAAATAGTGTGAAGGATCGGAACGCACCCATGATGACCGAGCACTGAAGTTTCACAGCCACAGCGGGGTCTCGGACAGCGCACAGGGTGCCGAGCATGCTGTCGACAAGGAGCAGCGTCGCGGTCGTGCTGGTGCGGACGTCTCTGTCGATGAAACACCGGCCTCCGCGTAGCACTGCAACCGGCATGCCGGGGCGTGTGGCCGAGTCGACGGATGCGGACACGCCGTGCATTGCGGTTAGTCATGTGCACGGCAAGTGGTTGGCCCTTGCGTCGGGAAAACCTCGTAGGTGTTTGCGCCGTCTTGAAGGCCAAGGCTGAAACACATGACTGTTTAGCAAGAGGCTTGAAAAAGGGCCTCGCTGTATTATGCCGAACGTGATAATTTCGTTGGCATACTCTCAAGGGCGGCAGATATGCAGTTGGACCGCACGTCGTCGCTGTTGTTACCAACGAGCCTGTGTGGCGGACTGCATCCGGTGCCAAATGCTCTGGGGGATAGTTGTGAAGCTCAGAAGTCGTGAGCTTTGATGGAGGATCGGGTGGCACACCTGAAAGACCATCGGTTCTCCGTGCATGAGGGTTCGTGTGCAGGTCTGCATGATCAATGACAACCTCTACAGCATAGTGTGGCATATGTAGTCTGCAGTGCCATAGGCGCGCCAGGTACGTCGTCCTCAGCTGCGTCAGTCATAGTCGCAGCCTCTCGGAAGTTTGGCTGTGGTTGACGGCTTATGACTAACTTCGGCTGCAGGAGACTGCGGGGCTGAAGATGGTCGCTGCTGGCAGGTTGCAAAGAGCGTCGAGGTGGGTGGGGAGGCACCTTCGGACATTGTCGACGCTGAAGTCTCCGCGACCAAGGGGCGAATAGTGAGCGTGAGGATATCCGTAGTCTTGGCAGACTCCGGGGCATGCGGCGATGAAGCCGTCGTGGAGTCTGAAATGTCTGAGAAATCGTGGTCTGTGTAGGCCGGAGAAGACATGCGGGTGGCGAGAGTGCCCGAAAGACAATCGGTCGAGGACTTCGAAAAAATGCACCTCGTGGCGACCCGGTCGTTGGCTACAGGAACGTATTGAAGAAGCTTGTCGGATTTCGTGGCTGACTGGTCGTGTGCAGCACGAATGTTCTGAACCTCGTCGGATGGGCATTCGTACGCGGGACTCGCGTTGATAGTGGCCGGACGAGATGTTGTAAGAGACGTAGTCGGGGAAGTTAGGTTCCGGTCAGTGAAGACTTTCGTGCCGGAGGGTACCGCACGCGGCGACGCAGACGAAACCTGTAAGTCGCGGGTGAACGGCAGCGGGTGGTAGGTGAGGCCATGTCTGGCAAGCACCGCCGAGCAGAGGTCATCGTAAGGCTGCTGGCTGTAGGTTGAAGTGCCAGAGAGATGACGCAACTCTACCGGAAGGGCGTCTTGAAGAATGGCGTGCATCAGCGGCTGGTCCGTGACGCCATTCAACGCCAGAACGGCATCGAGCTGCATGAACCATACCTTGGGGTAGGTGGATTGGAACGGCGGCACTGGCGGGCAGAGTTGCGGGAACATGGCAGCGGGCCGCTCGGCGAAGGGCGTGTTCTCCGGGTCACCAATGTAGCGACGAGAGAAGAAGAGACGTGAGTTGCCGATCTCGCCACTTTATTCCAGGCCTGAAGCGGAGCCACGTCGGCTACCAGCGTCCGCCACGCCAGGCGTGTCAGCTCGTTCTTATTCTCGCGCAGCTCGAGCTAGCATCAGCTGCGCGAGAGGTGCGGCGCGGTAATGAAGAAATGATGATGGTATTATGGCGCTACAATACCACGTTGGAATTGTCATGGCCGCAGCTACGTGATATCCACGTAATTCCCCAGTTACAACAAGAAGACACTGCAGTTGAATACATATTGCACCAGCATGTAGACGTCTTTGCCACTGACTAGATTTATTAGGGGTTTTACAAAGGTACTGACCACTCCCTTTATTTTCACCAGATGTATCGGCAGTCATATGTCGCCTACATAAATCCAGCAAGGAGGATCACGATTTCATTCGAAGCCAATTTCGCACAATTCACATCGCAAATCCTCGAATTCTTTATAGGAGGCTCAATGAATCCATCACTCATCAAGGCATCCTTTAGCCAAGGAAAGTAGGATTTAAACAGGGGTGCTCTACATGGTCGGCTCATGTTGATTTGCAAAGCCGAATTGGCGTTGCAAAAGTATCTGGTGAGCTTTCAACATTACTCACATTACATATTGCAAAATCCTATGATAGTGTGGAACACAGCACATTGATTTCAAAATTAGTGGACTGTGATGTGTCCAAGTACAAAATATCTACGGTTCAAGAGTTTCTCTTTGAGATACCATTCTTTTGTTGCCACGAGAGACTTCACCCTCATATAAGCAAACAAGAGGTGTTCCGCAAGGATCAGTTATGTCACCTCTTTTATTTATCCTATTATTACCTTATATTTATCTTATTATCATTCATTCCCGTTCATAAAAATGTTCCTATTTACGTCTACACCAATGATATTGCTTTTTTCTCGTCATCCCGTGTTATCAATACTTTGTAGGAAATCTTACAGTCGTATTTGAGTGAGCTTGAGGTATGGCTTGGCGGGCTGTTTTTTTTTCGCTTAATGTTAGAAAATGTACTCTGCTTGTATTTCCTCTATCTGTTTCCGTATTTCTTTCACTGCATTATCGAAATGATTCGATTGGACAAGTAACGGCGCTAAAATATCTTGGCATTGTTTACGTGGACAATCTAAATTGGCAGCAACAAACAGAATCAAACACCCGTAAAGCAGAAAGCGCCTTAGGATTGCTACGCAGGTTTTGCAATAAGAATTCAGGGATGCACAGGGATACGTTACTTATCATATACAGACTTTACGTACGCCCAATTCTGGAATTTCGCTGCGTTCTGTTTTCCGGAAGTGCTGAGTACAGATTAAGACCTCTTATATTACTAGAAAGGCAAGCTCTGCGGCTGTGTCTCGGGCTAATAATATTAGCTCGAATAATTCCACTTGATGCAAGATTTCGAAAGCTTACCGTGAAAACATTTTTAAAACTCTACGATGTGCCCATCTCGTGTTCATAGACAGTTTTTATCAAATATCCAGTTTCTTTCTTTTAAGCGCCCGTGGTGTCGTTATCAAATACCCCAAGTCTTATTTGTCGAGTCTCTGTTATCAAATCTTCAGGTTTCTCTCCAGCATTTGACTCCCCAAATCCTATGCTCGATGCCAGTTGACTTACTTTTCGATAATATTTTCCGAAAAACGCCAAGTTGCTTCCAAAGCATGTTCTGGAGGGCCTCCTTCAAGACCATCTCAGTCATTTTCCTAAATACGTAGTAATTTCGATGGATGCAATGCAACATCTTCAGAAGGCTGGAGTAGGTATTTTTTCTTTTCAACTTAACTGGTCTTTTGCGCTTCGATTGCCTGACTTCACACCAATTTATCTCGCAGAATTCCTGGACATCAAATTGGCTCTTCGAAATCAAAGTTCTCAGCAACCAAAATCTATGAGTATTTCAGATGCTTAGTCTGTTTCTACACTATTAACGTCCGCAAAGCAATCTTCTCTTTTCCGGATATTAGATGCGGAGCATCTAATACTCGAGGCTCATAGAGCGGCGCCGTCCGCAAGCTTCCTCCTCCTTCTTCCACCATCTGTGCATCCCTTCCTCCTCTACACACCACGCGCGCTTCACTCCTCCACCATCTGTGCAGCCTTCCTCCTCTACACACCGCGTGCGCTTCTCCTCTTCACGAACATTCGCTAGCTGTATAATGTAGCGCGCATGCGCCGTCACGCTTCGAGAACATCGGCAGCTGACACGCGCGCATGCGCCGTCGCGCTTCGAGAACATCGGCAGCTGACGCGCGCGCATGCGCCGTTGCGCTTCTCCCCCTTCTCGAACATTCGACAGCTGACGCGCGCATGCACCGTCACCCACCATCTGTGCCGCGCGCGCTTCTCCCCTTCGAGAACATTCTACAATTCTCCTGATTCTCCAGTGGACGCGCATGCGCCGTCGCGCTTCGAGAACATTCAACAGCTGACAGTGCATGCGCCGTCGCGCTGTATATATACTAAAGGTCGGCGCTCGCTCGCTCAGTTGCCGCTCGTCGGTTGGTTTGCACGGCGCGTCGATGTCCAAGGTCGCGGTGAAATGAATTCCAACAAATCCACAAACACAATGATCGACGTCCCTTCGACCAGCGCCGCCCTTTCGCATACGTGTGTACTTGTTCACTCATTTAACACCCCCTCCTACAACGACGTTAACCAATTTAGCCATCGACCCAAGTAAGTCGCAATTTAACACCCCGTTTCACAACCACGTTAACCAATTTAGCCATCGACCCAAGTAAGTCGCACTTTAACACCTTGTTAACCAATTATATGCTCCGCATCCTCCTCAGTGTTCCCCCGAGGGAAGCTGCGGGCAATTTTTTTTGGTCTCTCGTGCCGCGTACCCTATCAGAAGTTCGGTTTCTTTGGGTCCCCGGGCATGCTGGAATTGCACTAAGTGAAACTGCTGACTCGCTCGCTTCAGCTTCTTTAAATTTCCCGGTGGTACTAGTAGCTCCATAGTTTTCATTTAATACTTCCGAACGATTCAAACGCCTGTCAATCTTAAAAATCAACGAAACATCGCCCCTACATTCTGAAGAATTTCAGGAATTGCAATTCACGTGGAACACCAGAAAATGCCTTTCCCGTCTATGTGAGGTGACACTCAGATTATTTCGCTGTAGAGTTCCGCAGTTAAAATTTTATCTCCATTAATCAGGATTTTCATTAACTAACCTATGTGTAGTTTGCAATGAACAGAAAACAATAGATCACTTTCTTTTCACATGCTGCCGCTTCACCTCACTGCGCCGAATAATTCCTAAGACACCAATTGGTATGCTCGGATTCGCAGTTAATACATCCACCCTTTGATCATTTAGAGCTAGTCAATTACGTGCGGGCCGCAGAGCTATTCTGTCTGCTCTACATAAACTCATTCAGGCAACCGGAAGGATACGCTGCTAGTGGTACTGCCGGATGTATCGAATTCTTTGTCCCCCTTCTTCATTTTGCTAATTTCTTTTTATATATTCTGGTTTAGTTATGAAATTTTTCTGCACCTTTTCACTTTTTTTAAAGGAATAATTTTTATTGTCCTTATCTAATTTCTCTCTTTTTTAGCGAGCGTTGTATAAAATATTTCCATTATAAGGTACAGCGTGGCCAATCCCCCTTGCGGGTATGAGCCAAGATCTCCTAGGCGACAAGAGAAGTCAAGAGCTTCATGCTAAATACTCAACCGTCAATACAAGACGGCTGGACACAGAACATTGCCAGATAGTTAGCCAGCCACTGCAAACCAATGAATTGAAAACGGAGAAACAAAAGGAAGCCAATGAAAGCATGCACTCAGCCCTACTAAAAGGTGTCAGTGTTCTGGATGAGCCCCGATGGCATATCAGCTGTAATATTGAGGCTCTCAGACATAAAGGACCAGCAGGTGGTGAGCGCAAGGCTAAGAAACAAGCCACCAAGCAAGCTCCTAAGCGGACCCCGAATAAGTGACACAAGTCGAGTCAAGGAAGCCTTGCTGCTGCGCGCTACATGAAAGCGGATAAGACTTCACAGGAAGCAGCTGCCTTTTAACATGACAGCTATGTGGAGAGGCTCAAAAAAAGCGGAAATGGCCCTGGGATCTGGACAAGAAAGAAGAGATCAAGGTTACAGGTGCCCATATTTTTGAAGAGATCACTGAAACGGTGCGAGAAGAGGCAGCAAATGTGAGATCCATGCACTGAGCAAGTGGAACAAGGTCAGATAGGGCGCCAGCCCAAACTTCGGGACAACATTAAGGCACGCAGAAAGACCAAGCCTCATACAAAGATGTGAAGAGTTTTAAGAAGGACCATATTGTTCCATTGATTGATATTTGGGGCTGAACGTCTGAAAACCACGATATGATTTTGAGAGACGCCGTAGTGGAGGGCTCCGGAAATTTTGACCTCCCGGGGTTCTTTAACGTGCGCTCAAATCTGAGCACACAGACCTACAGCATTTCAGCCTCCATCGGAAATGCAGCTGTCGCAGCCGAAATTCAATCCCGCGACCTGCGGGTCAGCAGCCGAGTACCTTAACCACTAGACAACCGCGGCGGCGTAACCACATTGTTCAAAGATTCTGGGAATATATTGGAGTTTTGATTGCTGCTAGACTATGTGACATGAAAAAAAATGGGGTGGGGTGTGATCTAAAAAGCCCATCAACCATATAAAAAAGAGCGGTGAGATATGAGAACTCACGTAGTCTGGCAGCCTTGTGCTCCATGTTGAGCTAGTAAGGACGCGGTTTCGTAGTGTTGCTTCTAGGCACGCATGCAATAGGACTGCATTGATGCCGTAGCCTCTGTTTATTGATGATGTGGGGGGGGGGAAGTGTTTATGTTTATAAGAAAGAAAAGAAAAAAAAGTGACCACCGCAACTGCCTGCATCAGGGTGCGACACCTCAGCAGTGGCTCACAAGGGATGGGGGTGAGGAGGGATTAAAAGGATAGAAATAAAAGTGTAGACAGAGAGAAAGAGAGATGAGGTAAAGCCAGAGAGCGACGACATATCGAGGGGATAGGAGAGATGAAAAATATGGAAACACGGTCACAGGATTCCGACGGCGGGGCACCACTTGCGAGAGATCTTGTCGGCGTTAGGAGATGACGTAGGGCGAGCCCAGTCGGCCAGAGCTACGCTGACGTCAGAGATTGCGAGGGCACAACCGGTCGGCACGGAATCCAGCGAGCGACTTATTGAGGCTGTTTTCGCCATATCAACGCCTTGTCTACATTTCCGAGTCCTCACAGTATACATTAAGCAAAAATAAAACTAGAATACTATGAGGTCAATCCCTACAGATGGTGTGAATTAAATTATGAACTGCATATTGCCGCGTGCATAGCTGTATTTAGTGGCGAGATAGCGACGACAACAAAGAACGCGAATTTGCTCGAGAGGCGCAGCGCAGGAGAGTGAAGAAGACAATCTGAGAGGCCTTCTTTTAAGAGCGTCTCTACGAGTTCCGCTGTCCGTGTTTTTAAATAAACCCCTTGTAATTTATAACCCGCGACAATACGGCGCGCCAGGAAACAACGACAATATTATAATACAATGTTATAATATATCAGAAGTGGAAGCATCATGTGAGTTATATTTTAACATTGTGTATACACTACGCCTTTTTTATGCCTGTGAGAGAAAAAGAAGCTTCGCAGCGCGCTTGTTTCACGAGACCACGGGTCTCGCGAGCACGCGCTGAGAAGAAGAAGTTCACTGCCGTCGGTGCTGGTTGTTTCGATCGAAGCTGTGCGCCAGCCATGTAAGTGTCCACATATCTGTCAATCGAATGTCAGCTTCTATCCTGTAGTTTATAGCCAGAGGTACAAAGCGTAAGGTTGTTTCTTGGAGCCAACAGTAGCGAGACACCCCAAAGAGAAGTTGAGCAAATGTGGTTTTGATTGATATGTGGGGTTTAACATCCCAAAACCACCATATGATTATGAGAGACGCCGTAGTAGAGGGCTCCGTAAATTTAGACCACCTGGGGTTGTTTAACGTGCACCCAAATCTTAGCAAATCTGGTCAAGACCCGATAAGCTACGGGTTATTTTACCAAGGGCAGGTGCCAGTGGTGCCAGTAATGTAACCAATGCGCCATGTACCAGTAATGTACATCAACCAAACAAATTTTCTCAGATGCCTGCGTGCGAAGCATTGGTGACGGCAGTTTCGCAATGGCTTAGGCATAGCCTTTTACATAGAATCCGTAGAAAGCACACTTTATCATCTCGCTAAGCCTACTCATGATACAGCGTTCTTGGTGATGTACACTTATTACTATCTCACATATATTCCTCCGCAATTTGAAACATGTATAAGGTGTTTTAGTCGCACAATGCACAATGTCGCGATTTTTATTAGTTCCGGATCGTTTCTTCCCAGCGAACAGTTTTTAACTGTCACAACTGATTTGTTATAAGTTAACTGAATATCGAGTTACCAGTGATTTCCCCGCAGTATTTGTAGCAGAAATACGAATACCGTGGCTCGTGCGCACACTTCTGTTAGCATTTCTTTTCAAACGATTGTAGCCTACACACCAGTGAGAAAAAAACGCTAACGAGGGTGACTCTCGTCTTTTTATTGCCACCAAAGTAACAGCAAAATAAAAAGAAAACGCAAACAGCGAAGCTCTTAGTGGCCCCACTGTTCACGTTTCTTTTGATCGCACCTGTATTTGAGCAACACACTCAGTTGCGAGAAACTCAAGTTCACAGAAATTTTGAGTTCGACTTTGTGCACGTGAACCCCGATTCCTCTGCAGGGATGACCTTTTGGACCAAGTGTCGGAGCCAATCGTCATATATCACTCGAAAGATGCCGAAGAAGAGTAAGTATTCATAATTTGTTACACTAGAATTTTATTCCGACTGCTGAATTAGCCCATTATATCACATCAGATAGCTCTTGGAGCAGCTTAAACTGAGTGTATTTGTTTCTGTATTGGTGTTTTCTATTTTTATTGCAGTGAAGAACACGACTACAGAGCGGACTACCTGAAGTTCACTGTATTTCTTCTGATGACATGTGAGTAGACCATTAGGTTGTTAGTTTACACATCACCTTGTTGTGTTGTCATCGCGAGGCATCTGATATGTTTTAGAGTAGCCCATTAGCTGATTTCTCATCCATCATGTTATATCAACAAAATATCGTATTCAGTAGCCGAGTATAATGCATTTCTTCCAGCGTAAAACGTTTTCGTGTCAAATTTCAGCTGAAACGGTGTAATGGCTTCATAGAAATCATTTGAGTGCCATATTTACAAGGTTTGCGTAGTGAGGTCTCTGTGCTCTTGTAGGGGCTTTGGTTCGGGCTTCCATAAGCACAGTTATATCCAAGAATTATTTGTGGCTTGTAGTCCGTAAAGAATAAAACGAATCATGTTCACATTGATTTCACTGCGGAAAGTTCACACTACAGCAGTGAAATACAGACATTGCTTTGCTACGGTGATTCGGGTGCCTGTGAAATCCCATGTGAGAAGTTGCGACCAAGAAGTTTTAACACCTCTGCTTAGCCGGAAGGTAGTGTCAAAATTGCAAACACATTTTTCGAACAATCTGAAACGCTCTACTCTGACCTCGGCGGC
The DNA here is from genome assembly GCA_013436015.1 of Rhipicephalus annulatus. Taxonomy (NCBI): domain Eukaryota; kingdom Metazoa; phylum Arthropoda; class Arachnida; order Ixodida; family Ixodidae; genus Rhipicephalus; species Rhipicephalus annulatus. The sequence goes on along the minus strand of WOVY01009631.1, from coordinate 819,962 downwards.
ACTTCGCAGGCTTCTTCAAGGCGTTCCAGAGGCAACTGCGCGTCCCGTACATGAGTTGGGTGTACCTGCTGACCACGCTTCTGCTGTGCCTGATGTCGCTGACGGGTCCACTGCGCCGGAACAGCGGCACGGTGGCTGCTGTGGGCGTGCAGGCCATCCGCGCTTTCGTGCCGGTCTTCGTGGTGCACACGACGCAGGGCATCAACAACTACATCTTTCGCCGGTGCCACGTTGAGATCATGGTCTTCTCTATCGGGACATTCAGTACGTCCGTCAACCCTAGCAGCGCTACGATTGGGTGTGTCTCTCGCAAGAGGAGGTTGCCTCGGCAAAGCGTATCAACACTTGCAAACAGCCCATTGACTCTGAAATGAACAGCTTTGTTTGCTATTTCGAACCTGTAGAGTCATATTGCGAATACACTATCAAACAGATGAGTGTAAATACCACATCGTAATTTCATCAATAAACGTGATCGGCCAAGAAACACTCGACGCTGCTTTTTCACACGTTCTTCGATGAAGGAAACGATGTACACCGACCAAATAAGTGCTTCAAAGAAAACAACGCATTGTGTTCCACATGAAAGCATTGTTGTAATCAGCCGTCCTGTTTTAAGCTTTTATTTGGTCAGTTTACATTGTCGTCTTCACCATTTTTCACCCCAATCAGACGGCTTTCCGTCGAACTCTCAATTTTGCACGTTAGTGTTTTACCGCTTTATTCTCTTTTACTTTTTTATTTTTTGTAACGTGAGAAGAAAAGTAAGACAGTAATACGCGTGAGACTGGCTGCTCTGAATACATTTTTTTGTTACTCTTTGTTGGTTTGGTGTGGCAGCAAAATGTAAAAAAAAACAAATATTGCGACAATTCGTGATATGCAGTATGTATTATTACATGAAAATTTTGGTCGTTGAGGAGAACGCCTATTGGAGAAATATCAGATTTATGATGTTCAACCATGTTTTTTCAGGTTGTGGTCTTCGTTATTCTATGCTTCAACAAATTCTCTTATTGCCACAACGTCCAGTATATGGAAAACAAGTGGTAGTATTTGCAACTCCTTTCCCCAAAATGAAGGAAATGTGTTGTATACAAGCTGGAACGTAGCGTGCAAGTTGAACAGTACGTGTCATGCGTGCCTGCTCGAAACGAAAAAAAAAGTTAGAATCGACGACGTTTGTGATTGGAATGACAATTTCATTTTTAAAGTAGCACCAGTCAGTTTAATATGGTACTTTGTGGTAACATGCTGCGAGTCATGAGAACTACGTTACTTTACAGCATCGGCTTGTCAATGTTGGACATTCACATATGTGAATTATATAAAAATGATTGCTGCAGTGTATGCCTATTACGACGTAAAAAGGATACTAATAGCAAAGGGCATTGCCTCTGGGCAACAAATTGAACGAACAATAACTATAGCGTCAAATTCTGCACTAACGGAGTTCCGTAAATCAGTGAGAATAGGACGGCAAACTCGCTCAAGTTTTCAATTAACATGACTCAAACTGTTATCAGGCCAGGAGTCGGAGCCTGACGAGGTCTGGGTGAATAAAATTTTGGCAAGTTTCAGTCTAAGCGAGTTTTTTTTAGAAAAAATATTGGTCTCTAAAAGTCTTGTCAACCCTAAGCGCAACATATATTTCCTAAGTCTGAGTAAGCTTCACGTTTTATTGCCGACATGTGGTCCCATCTATACATCTTCGTCATTACTATGTATTATATCAGCTGACGTTTACCATCTAGTGCATTCCCATATATCTGTACGCTGTATCGCACAGGCACCACCTCTATATTTGTCGGTCAGAGGCATCCATTAAAAAAGGGGGAGGTGGGCTGCCATGACTCTTTCAGGAGAAGTTCCTGGTAACACTCCTTCATATTAGACGTATATTGTAAAAGCATCCTCTAAATTTAAACTGTTGATAACTCGTATAAGAAGCTACACGATCGAAATGCAGTAAACTCTGACTAAACGATGAACGAAAAAAACTACCGTACAGTAAAATTTCATCCGACACATATGACATGTATGTAATAATCTCGTATGATGATGGCAAAGCACATTATTCATATGTGTTAATATGAGACATTTGGATACGGGGTATGTGTGTCTTAAGAGCATCCTCGATACAATAAAACTACGCTAAAAAACTCATGAGTCGATTCATTTATGATCACGCTGACCCCAGTCAGGTCGTGATTTGGGGTTCGAGTGGGTCCGGCTAGAAAAAATGTTTGTAAATTGGAGTACAAGCGAGCGCGGTTAAGAAAGAGTATGCGAGTATGGGTCCGAGTGAGACCAGTTGAGAAGAATTCTGTTGAGTAAGCTCGAACCTAAATCTGCAGGACCTTTCAATTGGCTACAATTTTCTAGGAGACCAATGTCAGCAAGATTGTGCGAACCCTGAGTATTCCTGTCTGCCAGTCAGATAAAAAAATTGAGCAGCTTGCACAAAGTGATACAAACCTGCTCACCCCATGTTTTTCCTCTTTCCCAGCTTTTACTACACTTTACGATGCATGACTATTCTCGCAATTTTTTTTTATTTTGTCTGTTTTTTTCTATCTCTCTAGGCTGCTTCTTTGTTTTTCTATATTTCTCTTTCTCCCCTTTCTTTGTTTTATTTTTTTCTGTTTCACTTGCTCTACATGTATGTTTCTTTTTGTAACTCTTTGTTGTTCTCTTGCATACTATTTTTTCTCTTGTTCTTCAACTCTCGATCTGTTCCTTTTTCTCTTTCTTTGCACTATGTCTTTCTTTTTCTCTCCCCTCTTGTGCACCTTCTCTCTAATTTTCTTCCTGTTCGCGCTCACTTCTTTTTGGCATTACATTGCGATACTATACTATGCTATACAAGGCTCTGCTTGTATTGTTGATCATTACGACGCTCGCCTTCAGATTGTTTGAATGGACTTGATTGAGCCCGTGCCGCTTCATCATGACAATTTATGTCTACAATGTTTGATAAAAAAAACAAGACCACGACAGCGCTGCTTTAAAACTCCCATATAACTCCTATGTGGCTAGGAAAATGAGCAAATTCTGCTATATACCTGCCACGCGGGCATCAAACTCTGATTATGGTTATATTGTTAACAACCTCTACAGAGTGCTTGGGTGGTGACTGAGCGTGACGATTCTTAAAGAAAATGTTCAATCGACGACGCAGAAAATGAAACAAGTTCTACTTCTCCGCAAACAAGCACAGTATATTTGCCATCGCGTTGGGCCTTATATATCTATGTTCCAGTGTGATTCCAGAGTACTCTTCTAATTCACAGCACCTAAAAATTGAAATGAATTTTTCAATTATCATTCCGCCTTACTACTAGCTCAATTAGTGCAACGTTATTGAAACCCAACAGCCAAGATAGCCAAGGAAAGTGTGGGGTATCCTATCTGTAGTAGTTATGATAAATATGTTAGGAAAAAGGTTGAAGAAAAGCTAAGTCGACACTCACAGCACTTGGCTTTTGTATGCATTTGTTTTTTAGTACCCTATAATTGGTTTGTTGGTGCGTCTCATGTGAGATGACAGAATTCTTTTAGTTGCTTAGACGGAACATGATGGAAATGTCGATGGCTTTCATGCTCAAGGCGTTTCCAGAAGTAGAGGCTAGCAGGTACAATTGAAGATCAATGTCAGTAAATATATTCAAGGTCGCTATGACGCAAGGATCAGTAACCAACCTGCAAAAATATTACGGGTGTTATTCGGATAACTGCGGGAGAGGATACGAAGCATACGTGAGCAGCACAGGCACTCCCTGTGTGTCCACTTTCAGAAAGAAATTTATTTTTGCGTGAAATTTCCAGGAACACGTCACGATTTCGTGTCTTCGGCACAAACTCTTCAGTGGTGAATCGCAATGGTGCTTTGTTACAGGTATGACCGCCGTGATGGCTTCGGCGTACGCACTTCGCAAGGTGTCCGACGGAACGTGGAGCGTGAGGGAGTGCGTCTTTTTTGGCCTCTTCATGTGCTCCGTCGAGCGAGTGCCCTTGAGCAGTGTCATTTTCGATGAAGGTATGTTCTAAGGTACCAAAAGTACTCGATTGCGCTTTGCAAAACCGGGCTTCGTCATAATAATAATTTGCTAAGCAACTAAGAAACAGTGTATTGTGCATAGTTCGCGCTTCAGCGGAGTAAATTCTGTCTGTTTACGCTGCCATCTTGCGCTGAGTAAAACTGAAAATCCTACTCAGTGCATGCCTTGTAACTTGAATAATACATATGACACCACAATCTATACTTTTTTCTTCTTCAAAGGCAACTGTAGCTTTACATAGCCCCAAAAAGACTTCAATTTAGTTTTACCTTGGTTGGAAACAAAACACAACGGCACTATAGGAATTATAGGAATGCTGCAAATTGATGTCAAAACACCAGGAGGTTTCGAAATACTACAGCACAAAAAAGTGAGTAAACGAACTTTAAACTGCCAATTCATGCAGGCAATTTCACCTACCCAGCTATTAGCACAATATAAAAGCAAAGCTTAACAAAAAACAAAGCGAAACCATACATTGTCTCTTGCAACATATAATTTCTACTTAATGCAGTATGCGCAAGCTTTCATTGTATTTCAGAAACAATGCAAAAGTTGTTTATGCATATTTATTTTTTCTCGAAGGACTCCGCCAGAGCAACAGACGCCACAAATATTTCGTTAGTGATACGCATGCCTTGTGTCTTAGTATACTTACGAGTGCACCTGTATGAAGTAGTCAGCGCTTGATGAAGGCGTCTTTCTACTCCTATGCAAGGATGCATACAATGAGGCTTAAAGGTAACATGCCTACAGAGCCCAGACGTAAGGATAAGACCTGAATACTTTTAAAATGATATCATCTAGCATGATCTGATTACCTTAAAAGAACTAATGCCTTCACTTACTGCTCTTACTTGCTATCTTACTGTTCTTATTTGCTATCCACCTACTTCAGTAATCGTGGTAAATATACATTTGAGTTCACACAATGTCTCAGACATTATAATTTAAATGCAATTTATTCGAAAGCAAGTTTCCTTCAAGTGAGATTGACTCAGTAGTTTCAGTTGGGAATTCACGAATATAGTTTTTTTATATAACTCTATATCACAAAATTGCCCTACTGAGTAACGCGGGCTTCGTATATGCATCACAGGAACCTCTTTAGCTCAATATTTTATCATTACAGGTCGCTATCCTGTGATTGCCACAATGATTCAATCGGAGGCCCTGTTTAATACAGGAATGACGTGGTGTATTTTCGGCTTTCTTCTGGGAAACATAAACCGTAAGTCGACTGCAATCACTTTGTTATTTCCAGATTGATTAATTGATCTGTGAGGTTTATCGTCCAAAAACAATCATTTGATTATGAGAAACGCCTTAGTGAAGGCTCCCGAAAGTTCAACCACCTAAGGTTCCTTAATGTGCACCCAAATCTGAGCACATGGGCCTACAGCACTTTCATTTCCGTAGAGTACCTTAGCCACTAGACCATAACGGTTGGGCACTTTGTCATTCCCTGTCCTTCCTCATTTATTCTTCCTTCCTCCTCCACTTTGTCATTTCGAGCAGTGGGCTTAAGGTGCACGGGGGCTAAATGTGCCCAGACCTAACTTATAGCCCTGAAGATAAAGTATCACTAAACTCTAATCTTCAAAGTATTGCTTCCTGGTGTAGTCAGTGGAGTATGGAATTAAATGGCAATAAAACAATCTATATGTCAATCACTAACAAGAAATTTAAGAAACTGCCGTTCGTCTACAAACTAGTTTCCAAGCTGCTTACAGAAGTGAGCGAGTATAAGTACCTGGGAATCACAATAACCATCACGCTAAGCTGGAATGCACATATTCCCAGCTTATGCAACTTTTCGTTCAAGAAACTTTACTTTCTCAGACTTGAGCTAAAACATACACCTGTTAGTACTAGGGTAACTGCTTATACATCACAAATTCTACCTAAACTAATTCGAAGATGTCTACGTTGTCTGGGATCCATACACCTAACTAACATTCATGCTTTCGAAATGATTCGGCGTAAATCAATGAGATTACTCCCTTCTAAATATCGTAATAGCAATTTACGCTTTAGTCTGATGACGCAGCATAGCATTCAGCCACTTCAGTTACGTAGAAAAATCCAGAGAATAAAATTTATGTTTTCGTACGAAAATAATACTTTAGCTATCAACCTAAGTCATAATTTAGAATCACTTACAGCTCCTCAGACACGGCATCGTCACGCTGACTCTCACGTAGAACACCTTATCGTAGAAGAACTAATCTTTTCAAATATATCTTCTTTCCGCGCACTATAACTGATTTAAACAACCTATTTTTATCACATCTAGTAGTAGTAGTAGTAGTAGAAAACTTTATTATGTACATTATCCAGACAGGCTATAACTCCAGTGCCACGAGGAATATACGGGGTGAACAACGTCTTTCTAACGCCGATATTTTAGAACATGCAATCATTCGACACTACTGTCATTCTAATGCTATATGTAAACTTTATATTTATTATCTCGTGTTGTCTGATCCACAGTCTAATAAACTATCACAACTTCTGAAAAAGGTTTGTTTCTTAATAATTATCTCTTGTATGTGAGTATCAACAAATACCACGCACTCTTACTAATGTGGCTCTAACTTCAAGCATGTGAACATTTGCGTCTGACAATTCTGGTGCCAACTTTCGGTTTTTGGCTACATTTAGCATCTTCGTTTCTCATTGTTCTTTTATTATATTTGTACGGTTTGTGTTATTTTTCTCTTTTTTATGTAGCCCCGCCGTGGTGGTCTAGTGGTTAAGGTACTCGGCTGCAGATTTGGGTGCACGTTAAAGAACCCCAGGTGGTCGAAATTTCCGGAGCCCTCCACTACGGCGTCTCTCAAAGTCATATGATGGTTTTGGGACGTTAAACCCCACATATCAATAAATCATTCTTTTTATGTTTGTTTATGTTTTATATTGTGTTATTTTTTGCTTATTATGCATTGTTGACATTTCCTAACGTTTGTGCGCGTTTTGCGTTGTTTAAAGGCGTTATTTCATTGTACATTCACCCGCCCCCCTGCTTGGGACATATTTTTCGGCCTGCAGTATTCTAAAAAAAAAGAGTCATCTCGCTGAGGCAAACGAAAATCTACACTGAGCGCTAGCTGCTGGCAGCGGTTTGCTTCTTTCAGTTGCTGTCAAAGAAAATACCTAAAGAGAACAGTGACTTCAATTTAAATTTGCCTTGATAACTTACTCCGACTCCATTTCTTGGTACTTTACTGCTTACGCATTCTTGCGTTATTGTTCTCGTGGGTATTTCATTGTATCTTTCAAAAGTAGCAGTTTGGCCGAGTTGGCGCAGAATGAGTCGAGCTGTAGCGTTTACAGGTAATAAATCGTGTTGTCAGGCTGTTAGGGACAACTGCTTTTTTTACGCTTTCACGTAATCAGCGGAGCTGCAAATACCATTTGCGATTTTTCCACAGAGTACTACGACATGATGCTGTTCCCGATCCAAAATCAACTGGTGGCGGTTGTGGTGGCGTGCGCTCTTGGTGCCGCAACGATGAGTGTGCTGAAAATGATCACGTACGGCACCGACTCGGTCGTCGTGGTGGTGATGTGTGGCACCTACTTCACCTTTTTCCTGCTCGAGTCTGTTAACAGTTCCGGAGTCACTGGCGTCATCGTTTACACTATGGTGGTGACGTCTGACCGACTAATCTCCTGCTCTGAGCTTGAAAGCTCACTCGAGGCGTGAGTGACCCGTTTCGTCACTACGCGCTATTAAGGGAGCCAGCCCTCTAATATACTTCACAACCTCATTGTTTCACATGTTTCTCTAGCTGGTTGTGTACAGTGAGGCGAAAGGGACCTCTAGCACTTGAAAACCTCGGTGATGAGTGATGACGGCATAACTCGAAGGTGCTCGCCAGAACTATTGCGAGTGGGAATGACGAGGAGGGCACAGACGTGTGGATGGGTAAATGTAACGAACGTAAATGTAATTACAGCATTGCATCTGAGTAGCAATTACAGATGAATTTCTTTTTTCTTTAGCGCATTTTTTCACTGAACGCGGAAGAGAATAAAGGTTTTCGACTTTCCCAGCTGGAAAACTGCAAAGCTGCTCGGTCAAATGATGCACCGAACATCACGGTGCAGGAGAAAACGCGCCGGTGACGCTCCCGTTTTTTTTTGTAGAAACTAAAAGAAAAAATGTAAGAGCGTTGATATGTAGACACCATCGCAAAAAGAAAAATCACTAATGCTGCCAAACTAAAGTCCCTCGATGAAAAAAGTTTCCATTGTGGCGTCACTCATCGTTCTCGAGCCGTCCTCCTCACTCTCTTAGAGAAACGGTGGGGTAACCACCGTTTCTCTAAAGTCAACGTCTGTAATTGGTGCTTTCCTTAATCGTGATCTTGCAAGTGGCTAATGGTGTTATTTGTTATTATGCAAAAGGTTCAAAACGAGTACGCATGCGCATATGGCTGCAGCCATATTCTCGCCGTGACCAAAGACGAAATCGTAGCCAGGACATAAACTGAAGAGGAAAAGCGCTTCGGTTGGCACCAAGTCGGCCAAGATTGTTTTGCGGTGATCGTTCAATACAATATACGAGTTTTTAAACAATGCTCGGTTGCCGTAAAACAAGAGAAAACGGTTTTGCTCTCTTCAACTTACCTTGTGCTATCCGAAATGAAGCACGCCGCGAAGTGTAGCTATGAAACATTTCACGCGAATGCTTTCGAGCATTTCCGTCGACGTATACAACAACGCGGATCTGCGAAGGGAGTTTATTTATCGGTTTTTATTGAACCGCCAGGAGCGCGTCTAATCCGTGTCTAGTACATGTCAGTTGCTGCAAATACTTGTGCGTATGCACGTATACTTAGCAGCTGAAGCGTGTAATTAACACACCTTCAGGAACATTTCACACTTGACGAGTTGACTGGGGCGTGGCATAAAGAAGGCGAAACGGGCTGCTTCGGGACACCTTGTCGAGGAACGAGAGACGAGATGGTGACGATGAAGCCGTGCAGTGGTCGGGGCTTTTATTTGGGACGCGGACGCGGGCGAGGTCGCAGCTGCAGCGTCCAGCCAGGCCAGGAGCTAGGCCAGAAGAACTCTCACTTTTCAGGAACATCCGCGCACTGCTCAAGAATCTTCTAACATCACGATTGGCAAAAAAACTCCCAAGCATTTCCCCGAGGGTGAACATGGTTAAGTGCGAATACACAAGGTGATGCTATAAGGGGTATTTATTAATTCGCACTATTGTATTTATTAATTACACTATGGTGCCTTTATGGTGTAATGGTTCCTGGGAATCGCAATTTGATCACACGGGGGAGTTTACGTTAACTCACTGGCGAATGCCAATGGATTTTAACTTTACTCCCCCTCACGACCCGCTCTCGACGGAAGACTGAGAGAGAAGGCGGGCGCGCGAGAGAGGGAGGTGCGCGCGCAGCTGGAGGGAGCGTGGAGAGTGGAGGAGCGAGTGAAGGGGGAGGGGGTATAAGGCGCGTTACTGACACCGATATCAGCGTTGCGTCCGTGGCTTATTCGGTAGAGCGTCGCGCTGCGGCCCGCCAAGTCCTCTTTCTTTTAAAGATAGAAGACTGCGGACGCCACCGACGGCGGTGGATGGTTTGGGGTCGCTTATAAAGTGATGATATGTGGGGTTTAACGTCCCAAAACCACTATATGATTATGAGAGACGCCGTAGTGGAGGGCTCCGGAAATTTCGACCACCTGGGGTTCTTTAACGTGCGCCCAAATCTGAGCACACGGGCCTACAACATTTCCGCCTCCATCGGAAATGCAGCCGCCGCAGCCAGGATGGGTCGCTTATAAAGTGTATTCCCACTTAAAAGGGCACATTTAAAAAAACCGTCATCGCAGTGCTGCTAGTCAAGCTTTCGTACCACGCTGTCCATGGCTTTCTCTTGCGTCTGCACAAGCCGGTTGTAATCACTCGTCACAACATCATGCCGTGTGGTCACTGTCAGGATCCAGCAAGAAGCGCGTTCACTGTGTCACAGCACGAACAAAACACTGTCGGAGAACTGGACTAGTTATAACTGGACGAACTACGATGTACGACACGAGACGCCATGGGTAGCGGCGCAAATTATAGAGCTGCGCAACGTTGCCACTTCTGTAACGCACATCCCACTTGCTCTTGTCTTGTATCGTTTATGTTCATAAAAATAACCGTCTATTCTACGCCTCGTTTTGTTCAATTTTGTTTCAAATACACCTATTCGCTGTAGGGAAAAGTGTCGCTACCTTGGAAACTTGTTTATTCTAGGAAGCTTGTGCAAAACATTACAGAAGCGTTCACGAGTGGCCTCGTTTCACAGGTGTCGGTTGCTCTTAAAGTACCACATTATTTGTTGGCATCGCAACGGCGTCCTCAATGCGTTGGACATTACGGACAATATGGCATGGAAGCTTTCTGTAAGGTAATGCTTTGAGTTCATTTTTTTGGGCAGCCTCCCGACGTCAGAGGGCGAGAGAAACACTGTCAGGTGAGTATGTGAAAGTTTACTTGAGGGTAAGCATCGATTTTATTGTGTTTGGATATCTCTACGCTGAATAATTTGCACTGCGTGCCCCCTATCACTGCCATTTTTGTGGCACACATCTCTAAAACCTTTAGTGTATACAACCAGCCAGAAAAATTTGTATAAAAATGAGGTGGTGAAAAGTGTTAGAGTACCCCTTTAAAAGTTAGGTGCCGCAAGAACGCCAGCGACCACGGCATCCAGTGCAAAGATATTCAGCGTATAGGTATGAAAATACAATGAAATTGATGCTTACCCTCCAAGCGTTTTTCGCGGCCTCACCTGCCCATGTTGCTTTCGGCCAGTGACGTCGGAAGGCTGTCCAATGAAATGGACCGAAAGCCCCAACGTAAAAAAACCTTCCATGCTATAGTGGCCGTCAGCACAACTTATTGAGGACGCCGATGCCATGGTAACAAATGATCTGGTATCCTGAATGGGAACGACACGTGTGAAATGACGCAGCTCGAGAACACTACTATAATGTTTGGTGTTTTGTAGCTTTGCTGATCTTACTTTTTGCGATGGTACCTATAAATCAATGCCCTTACACTTTTCACTCAGTTTCTTTAACCAGAGGGGACTCAGGCGCTGTGATCAATCGGCGACCATAAAAATTTTGAGTGTATAGTACTCGGGTTATCCTTATATTTGTTCTTGCGGGCCTCGAATCGCACTTGTGGCTTTGTTTAATGCTGTGTTTTGGTTTTGTTTCGAATAAAAGAACACACCCTTTTGATCTCCGGGACCAGATTTGAAATAGTAGGCCTAAAAAAAAAATGATGATGAAGTGCAACCCCTGAACATTCGCTAATTTTTCTTTTTGATAAAACGTACAGCTCCAAGCCACGTGAACACAAACGAATCCAGAAGTACGAAGATTAGACAAATCGGTGTACACCCGTCATTCTTATGCTCGCAGAAGCACCGTGCATTGCAGCTCCCCTAGACACTAGCCCTAGAGTTCCCTTTAGTGTACATTTAGGAAACCTTCGCTTCAAACAACGGCGCCTGAAGCGTTCCCGGTGCGTTTACTCCAAGGGGGTTTAAAAAAACTGCTGGAGTTGAAGCTCCTGCAGTGCTTCGCCAGCAGTAGTAAAGTGAGCTTTTGCCCCCCAAAGGTCTCAGAAACATGCTATTTTCTGGTGGTACCCATGCAAACATCAAGTTGCTTTGATTTGTTAGTCTAACGCGACGTTCATTTTATGTTAAAAGAGAGTTATTTCCTGAGAATTAATCCGCAGAGACAAGTATCGGTGACATACATCGAACAAAATAGGCCTTAAATTGGAGGCTTACTTAAGAAAAATAGTAAAACAAAAACGCACTTTGAGCACTGACCCGAAAAGGCTGCCACGTTAAACTCATTGGGCGAGTGAGAAAAACGCTCCGTATCAATCACCGAACGCCATCAGCTCATCATGCCCCTAGTAAGACGGCTGCCGCAGCCGCCTTCTTACGGTTGGCACGGCTTCATTTGTGGGCAAGAATTTCTACTCCAGGAATTTCTTTGAACCTCCTTTTTTTAGATAAATAGATAAAACTCTTTATTCAGTACAATACAGTGCAAGTAAAAAGATGATATAATACAGAAGGAGGTCCCAAAGTAAAAACTGTCAGGGGGACCTCCTGTGAATTCATGTATAAAAATATAGAACAAAGATTGGCAACTAAGGAAAAAACAGCAAGCGAATAAAACAAAATGAACGTAATGATAATATTATTGAAACTTATGGTAGTTCAAAATATTTACATGTAAGTGATAAAACAGGAGATAAGTCATTGGAATAAATGAGTATAACACAACACATACATATCACTAACTAATACAGTGTCACTTCAGAAGCTATACACATACACATAAATGCATACAACCGTATTTAAACACACACATTTATATATATATATATATATAGATATATTCAGGTGCCACATGTTGTTAGTAAGAACTGTTTTAGATGCCACCGGAAGCAATGCAATCAGGGGATTGATTTAATAATTGATGGTAGTGAGTTCCAGAGAGACATTGCAGAAAACAAGGCTGTCATTTTGCCGTAGTTAGTACTTACTTTTGGAAGCAGAAGGTTACTATTTTCCTAAAACCGTGTGTTATTAGTATTGTGGAGATCTGTGAGGTGAAGTATGTCAGCGGGAATGTCACCGACTCTACTTCTGAATAATAAAACTCCAAGTTTGAGTTGAAAGGTGAAAATGAACGGTAGAAGTTCGAGAGTGCTAAAGAGGGGTGCTGCTGATGCTGCGTAGGAACTATGTGTGATAATTTGGACTGCTCTTTTCTGAAGGTGAATGAGAGATGTTAGGTGTGTGGCGTTGGTATTGGCCCAGGATGAAATGCAGTAGGTTATGTGACTGTTAATGAAAGCATAGTAAAGCGATTTTAAAATGTGTTGCTGAAAACAATGCCTTGTGCGAATGAGTATGCGGATGCCAAAAGCAGACTTCTTGACGACAGAATTTACGTGAATGGTATATTTGAGTTGAGGGTCTAATGTGACACCTAGAAAAGTAGTGAACTTTGATGGGGTGACGACGCAGTTGTCAATGTATATTTCGGGTGAAATCGTAAGGCTTTTTTGGGACGAGTGAAATAACATCAAAGTTGTTTTAACAGGGTTGATTTTCAATAAGGTATTTTTGCACCATGAAAAAAGTTTCGCGACATCAGTGTTTAATTTTGCTAGTAGATTGTTAAGATCTTTGTCACTAGAAAACATCGTGGTATCGTCGGCATAAAGGATGCAGTCAGATGAGTTAAGTGATGATGGTAAGTCATTAATGTAGATAAGAAACATGAGAGGTCCCAGAATTGAGCCTTGTGGGACTCCCTGGTTAGTTATTACTGGTGAGGATAAAACACCGCCATAATTGACAACCTGGGTTCTGTTAGCGAGGTAGCTTTGTAAAAAGGCTGATGTAGGCCCACAAATTCCCAAGGAATTAAGCTTAGCATACAAAATAGAGTGGTTTATAGTGTCGAAGGCTGTAGTTAAATCTATAAATAACGCCCCTGCTCAGAGCCCCTTGTCGATGGACTGTTTAATGCTATCTGTTAGTTTAATTAGTGCTAATTCGGTAGAAAGCTTAGCACGAAAACCAAACTGCTTATGTGACAAAAGGTTAAATGTTGTTAGGTAGTCCATTAGGCGATTCACAATGAGCTTCTCAAATACCTCACTAAAGAATGGGAGGATTGGTATAGGGCGATAATCAGAAAAAACTTTTCGGTTTCCCTTTTTGAATACAGGTATTACTTTTCCTTGTTTGAGGACTGTAGGAAAAATGCCTGAACGAAATGCGGTGTTAATAAGCTCTGAGAGCACAGAAGATAACTCACGAGCAACAATTTTCATTTTAGCTGGATAAATTGAATCGAGGCCACATCCTGTCGTCTTCAAACTTGTTATAGTGCAAAGAACCTCAGCAGGTGACGTGGGTTTTAAGAAAAAAGAGTGAGGCAAGCGAGACAACGAAGGTAAGTTAGTGACAGTCGATACTGAGTTGCTGTAATATGATTCATTAAAAGAATTGGCGATAGTGATAGGGCAAGTTAGAACGCTGGTGCCATCCGAAAATTCGGTCTCAAGTGCCTCTGGCTGATCAAGATGTAAGAATTCCTCAATTACGTTCCAATTTTTCCTACTGTCATTCCCTTTTTCGAGCACTTTATTTTGATAGTAGGTTCGTCTGGATTTTTTGAGTAGGACAGTAAGAGTTTGTGAATAGAGTTTAAAGCGGGTCCTGAGGGACAGATTGAACGGCTGAAGTTTTACTTTTTTTGCGAAGGTTATCTTTTTTTATTTATGCTACGCAGCAGTCCTCTAGTAATCCACGGGTTTCTAGGGGCTGAGTACCATCGCGATGTGGTGGATACAGATGTAAACGAGTTTATGATACCTGTTAGTTTCTAAGTCAAGGTACTAATCGCTTTATTGACACACGGTTCTTGCGATAGTTTCCCCCAGTCAAAGCGGATTTACTCCAGCGCCGTAGCGTTAGGCAGATTGTTTGACCAGTTTCGCAATATATAAGATGAAAAAGTCAGGTAGCTTTTCTATTCCACGAGTAAGTAAAATCATGCTAAAAAGAGCAATCTTATAGTAATCTTCATTTTGATGCTATGCTGCGATTACGTTTAACCTTAAATTTATCCCATTGCAGGCCTGCGTCCTTAATTGTCATTTGCGCTCGCAAAAGCTCTGGTGAGCGCCACCAAGAGTTGTGTAGTGTTTTCAATCGGTAGCGCACCCCTTTAATTGCATGGATATTGATATAAATTGATAACTTTTCTCCAGTGTTAGTGATCCCGGATTGGCCCGTCGACCTAGTCGTCAAGAAGTCTACTCCCCAGAATCATAAACTGTGCTGGGTAGTGACGACTCTCAAGAAGGTGTACTAACATGACATACATGATGTTGTTTTATATGATCAGCCTTCAATGTGCTGGTTAACAAACTAAATAACCTGCAGCTTCTTTGGCAATTTGGCTGTGAAAGAATATTGAATACTTACGTGCATGTTCTTCAATTGCTTGTGCCATCATATGTGCGTCTCTCGCAATCGTTTAGTTGATAATATACGGCGACACATGTACACCTAGTCGTCTCGAATAGCGCTTATCGTTGTTATAATCACAGAGTGGTGCTTGTCTTTGTGGGTACAGTTTCAATCGTTTCGAATTTGTGACTGAAGCTCATTTACAGGGCCACTCACCAGTTTTGAGCATTTTCAGCTGACAAGCGCAATGCGTAGATGACACGATCACGATCATGCCTGCCGAAATTTGCTATGCTCCCGCCGCGGTGGTCTAGTGGCTAAGGTACTCGGCTGCTGAACCGCAGGTCGCGGGATCGAATACCGGCTGCGGCGGCTGCATTTCCGATGGAGGCGGAAATGTTGTAGGCCCGTGTGCTCAAATTTGGGTGCACGTTAAAGAACCCCAGGTGGTCTAAATTTCTGGAGCCCTCCACTACGGCGTCTCTCATAATCATATGTTGGTTTTGGGACGTTAAACCCCACATATCAATCAATCGAAATTGCTATGCTACGCGCAGCGCAAATGGGTCAAAATTCAAGATGAACGCTGCTTCTCCTTCTTTTGGCGGGTGGGCACCCAGATATTGAGGGCATGACGTGCACGCACGAATTGCCCTACGTACTCGGCAGAACAGTGACGGTGGTCTTCTAGCCCCTCCGCGGTGGTCTAGTGGCTAAGGTACTCGGCTGCTGACTCGCAGGTCGCGGGTTCGATTCCCGGCTGCGGCGGCTGCATTTCCGATGGAGGCGGAAATGTTGTAGGCCCGTGTGCTCAGATTTGGGTGCACGTTAAAGAACCCCAGGTGGTCGAAATTTCCGGAGCCCTCCACTACGGCGTCTCTCATAATCATATGGTGGTTTTGGGACGTTATACCCCACAAATCAATCAATCAACGGTGGTCTTCTACGTGACGTAAGTAGAGGTTGAGGGCATGACGTGCACGCACGAATCGCCCTACGTACCCGGCAGAACAGTGACGTTGGTCTTCTACGTGACGTAAGTGCTCTGACGTTGCACACACTGAAACGTGACATGGCGAAAATGATTTAACATGACATGCGTAGTTTATGTACTTTGTTTTAAAGAGATTATTAAAGTCTACATAATTCATGAGACGCAATAAGGACATGTGAGCGTTTTTTTTTTTCATTTTTCTCCTGTGAATTGCAACGAGATGCGGGGCCAACGTGTCATCGTTGCGCATGCGTTCGTGTCCTCGCGGTCAGCGCATCGAGCAGACGACAGCCGTGGAACGCCACTACGCGTTCACGCGCTAATTGTGCTCATCTATTCAACCGCGTCTAAGCCAGCGTTTCCAAACAATCCCGCAGAAACTTTTTTTCTTTATTGCCTTCTTGACTACAGGTCAAGCTAATATGACAATCACTATCACACGTGTTTCATGCGTGATAACGCGTCAAACAAAGATATTACATCTTCAGCGCAGTCGGTAGTCTTATACACATCTCGCACTTTTATAACAGCTTCCACGAAACACTCATTAACGTATGGAACTCTCACATCACAGTGTCTGTACGATAGCATACTACGCCAAACCGAATGAAGACCAAGTAAAAATATAACATCCAAATTTTGCACAGAACTATCACAAGGCAAAAAAACGAATTCCATATGAAGTAAGAGGTAAATCTTTTTTTAAAGTCGTCTGTAAAATATCCATCTCGCAGAAACAGGCAGTAAACTTCCGAACAACGATAGTCAACCCCCCCCCCCCCCCCCCCAAAAAAAATAACGCCGCTCGCGTGCACGGGGGTTGGGCTTGTTCGGGCACGTGATGTGCGCGTGACCTCTTGGTAGGATGCCGGAAAGAGTATAGGAAAGGGGTTTGGCTTGCGAAGGCTACGCCGAGGTGTAGCCAGGTTCCGAGCTTGCCTCCTCTCATCCTCGTTTCGCGCCGCCGCTGCATAAGTTGCGTCATTCCGGAACTTGTCTCTCGCGCCGCTTCATAAAAAAGAAAAAAAAAGAAGAGAAAGAAAGAAAGAAAAAAGAAGGAAAAAGAACAGTTTTCTCAGTTCGTATTGAACCGATAGAAAAATTCTTTATGGCAAAATGTTCGTCATCGGACACCCAACAACTTCGGCCTAACTAAAATTTGGTATGAAGCCTGGTGAGTGGCTATTTAAAGAAAGCATTGGATGCCTTCCGAAACATGTCGTGTTTATCATCGGCGTCCCGCGCCGTCAGCGTGAACACGAGTAATGCGACGAAATTGAAGTTGTGATGTCGCCACGTGACGTCAGCATTACTTCACATATCACCGAAATTTCTATTGTCATACCGTCCCTGACATCATGACCATCATGTCACATGATGACGTCATGACAACACACCCTCGCTTTGCCAAACGGACGCTGATGACGGAGGCAGTGGAAAACCATGTAAGGTGTAGAAAGCTTGCAATGCCTCCGTTGTGGAGGCTGATGAAAACGGCGTTCCGCGCGGAAGGATGGCAAAGGGAGGCTGGAGAGGATCATTATATTCACTGAAGAGAAAAAGAAGATGGTTGTTGCCTTCGAGTCGTCTTCGGCGATTGAGAAAGGGACCCTGTTAGTTTGTAACACTTGATCTTTCTTGGTCGCCATAGCTAATATGTTGAACGTTATTGTTGCTGGTAACACATTCGTGCTCCACTTAAGCACGAGGGTGCACGAGGGTGTTGTGGTGCACAATCCATTGAAAAGAGAGAGCCAAAAAGGACTAAAATGAAGACTAATAAGAAGCTTTGGTATCACGCACCAGGCTATATATTCTGATTCCCTGCACCTCTACAGTTCCTGCTAATTATTCTAGTGCTAGTACAAATGTTTGCATGAACTTTCTTCTGCAAAGGCTTTTACAATATCAACTTCAATTTTGCGAATACTCATGTGGAGATTCTTGCAGGGATCTGCGACTGTTTAAAACAGCGTCGAATGTGCAATATTGATTGAGTTATTTGCGCAAATCGCGTTGAGTGCCGAACATTTGTAGAGCCATTTGCAAACACAGCCTCGCAGTGTAGCACTTCTACCTGCATCGAATGGTTGCGGCAGATCTAAACCTTTTGTAAAATGTAAGTTGCAATAACCATCTACTGAACTCTTGCACGTTGTTCCCTGAAATTCTTAGTGTGAATTTAAAACAAATTAAGAGCTGTTTTTGTTTTGTGGGTTTGTGGGTCAGTGCAAAATTTTTGATAGCGATTAAGGAAACTGAATCCTGAACAAGTAGGAAGTCCCATATTCGGAAGTTAACTTCAAATGTGGCCGCTTAGCACAGTTCGTTTTGATCTTTGTTGGTTTTCACCAACTTCGATGGCACATTTAATCATATCAATTGGAGATCGAAACATTTACGATTTTGATTGTGAGGGACCACGTTTCGCGGGAAAAATGCTTATGTCCGTCACGCAGGCTACCTTACTGACCCATCTTCAAATGCGATGAAATTAAACGACTTTTCTACCTGTTTAGAGCGTGAACCTTTGATGACGTTAAAAGTATCAAAAGATAAAGAATGATCTCATTTGTAAAAAACTATAGATTTGGAAACCTAATGAAGGATTTGTTATACAATGAGAAATGGCATAATCTTAATCAATATGCGAAAGTCAGAAATGTTATTTTAGACGTACATGTGAGCTTCGCTTATAAAATCGTACTTTGGTCTCTGTTTGCCTATGTTTCTCCAGTAGCTCTTTTAGATGCCCGAAAATCTACCTTAGATGTGCAATGGTGCTTATTCACAGTAACCATCTTGAGCTAAATAACGGCTTGGCTTTTCGGTTCGAAAAGCACGATTATGGTTACTTCGCTGAACTTACTGAAAATGCTACTATTTTAGCCATCCGCTGGGTGCAGTGGTGCTACTTCTGCAAGCACTATTATCAGCGTATGGCTCTAGTGAAATTCACGAACAATGCGTTGTTCTCTTGACAGTGTTGTATTGGTATCCTATTAGTTTTCGCTATCCAGACTTTTCTTAGCTACTCATCTTTGTTCATTTATTTCAGTACCACAGCATAGAAAAACCATTCGAAGCGAATGTGTATACCACACGATACCAGTGAATATTATGTGTAGTCAGAACCGGTTCATTGGTGCAGGTACTGGTCTGTGTTACTGGACTGGACTGGAACACTGACGACGTTCATCTGTGCCACGTTCACAGCCTACATGCTTGTCTACTACTTCCGCACCTACGACTGGCAGGAAATATTCCTCAGCTACGTCGCCAAGATGACCATGCGGTGAGTGCGTGCAATGATTTTGAACGTGACAGTGTTAAAGAGTGCCTTTCACGAAAATTTCTGTGCCGGTGCCGGCATCGTGCGTTGTGAAAACTCAAACTGAGTGGCATTCGAAACCGGGCCTTCTGTGCGGTAAGGAGGCACTCTGTCAAAGAGGCACATCCTTGCTTGAAACTGCTTAGGTGATAAATACTATGCAGATGTCATCTGATGCGAGGAGTTTCCTTAGCACATGTAATATTGCGTGGTGGATGTGTTGAATTGTGTCAGGTGTCGAGGCATGTGACTCGAACAACCAGTATGGGATTTTAGAGGCCCATTAATTTGAAAATGTTCAACTTAAAAGACAGACACGCAGCGGGGCGATGTATGTATGAATTTTCATGAATATCTAGAATATCTATTGATGAAGTCTGGTGGAGTTTGTCTATAGTACTCCGATTATCCTTATATTAAATGCGAAGCGTTTCTTAGAGAACTTCAGTGATTTTGCGTGTATCTATCTATCTATCTATCTATCTATCTATCTATCTATCTATCTATCTATCTATCTATCTATCTGTCTTTCTGTCTGTCTGTCTGTCTGTCTGTCTGTCTGTCTGTCTGTCTGTCTGTCTGTCTGTCTGTCTATCTATCTATCTATCTATCTATCTATCTATCTATCTATCTATCTATCTATCTATCTATCTATCTATCTATCTATCTATCTATCTATCTATCTATCTATCTGTCTATCTGTCTGTCTATCTATCTATCTATCTATCTATCTATCTCTCTATCTATCTATCTATCTGTCTATCTCTCTCTCTATCTCTCTATCGTTATCTATCTATCTATCTATCTATCTATCTATCTATCTATCTATCTATCTATCTATCTATCTATCTATCTATCTATCTATCTGGCCGCTTACGTTGGGTGTTCTCGTGGTCACCCCTTTAACCTGGCGTGAACCAAAGTTACCATGGGATGGTAAGATACCATGGGATAGTAAGATAGTTCGGCGAACATAACGCACCGGTCAAGACATGAACAGTATCATAATCCCCTCACGTACGTCGTCAAACACTTTGCGCCAGACAGTGGCACATACCTAGGGGTGCACATGTGCTGCTGGTATGCGGGAATGTGGCACAGGGGATTGACACTTCGTGTCTACCTATGTACGATGAGAACACACATGGGCAATTTTATCGCGCAAGCATAAAAAAAATACCCGACATCGGTAGCGTCGAGCCAACAAAGGCATGAAATAAATGTCAGGGTTCCAGCTGGAATCGAACCAAAATTTTCTGCGTGGCAATGAAGCATTCTACCACAGAGATACGCCAGGTCTCGGAACTACTTTTCAAACAGACACTAACCTTCGTGAAACGTCATTAGTGCTTGCTGGGCTGCCTACCCAAACTTATAAACAATTCATATGTAGTCTTTTGATACATACATCACGTCGGGTTAACGTTCACTGTGGTTAGGTGCCATGCGCTGAAGTTGATTTATGTAGCAGTGTTCAGGGCCAGCATCTCCGTGAGCATAAGCGCTTCATATCAGCTTCTGGTGTTGCTAATACGCATGTTCTATTTGGCATCATTGCGCATGTGCAAACAACTGGTTATGTACACATCTGCAACTCTTCAACATATGTCTGAGCGTGCGAAATTTGTGTATATATTTAGCGTCATTTCATGTCGTGTCGCTCAATAAAAAAATGCAACACGGTCACCATCCCTCTGCATGCTTCGCATAACGTCAATCCCAAGGTACGTGAGATCTGCCGATTTTTTGTTAGTCTTAAAATTTATGTACCAGTCAAGTCTAGAAAACCGAAAAAACATGTCCATGAATAACGCGCGAATTAATTCATGTTAAATGAAAAGTAATATAGCTGCGTAAAACACCCGAGATAAATTCGATGCACGTTAACAGACATGCACTCAACATATTCATAACAAATAGGAAATGAAAGTTAAGGAAGCTGAGAGCTACTATTTTTTAAGTATTTTCTTAAGATCTTAAAAAGCGGACCACAGCAAGTTCGGAATTAGCTGAACCCAAAGCACCGATCTGCCCCGCCACAAACAGTGATAATAATAGAAACTCTGGGAAATTTTTCAACCCATATTTTCAAACAACAATAATGGAAAAGAAGCGAATATAGTCTCATGCGATGGAATTCCTTCCAAGCCACTTAAGGTCACCGAACCAGTCCTGTTACATCTATTGTTAAATAATGACACGAAGAAAGCGATTGGACCTGATAAGTGATAACATATCGAATATGTTTCTCAAGGAATATGCTAAGTGGAATGCTAAGTACTTGTGCCTTATCTTACTAAGTCATAAAAGACGTGCTCATTTCCTGCTGAGTGAAAAATTGCTAAAATATTCCCGTGCACAAATGTGGCTCCAAATCACAGGCATCTAACTTCAGGCAAATTTGCTTAACCTCGACAGTATGTAAACTTCTCAAGCGCACTGTACTTAAACACTTATTTATACACTTCGTACACGAATCCATTCTTTGACTCTATCAACACGGCCTCCATCGTGGTCTTCGAACATTCACACAACTACTAGAGCTGACACAGGACATATCACAAATTCTAGATATTAGAAAACAGAGAGACCTAACTTTTTTAGACAACTCAATTGTGAGCCCCGCCGCGGTAGTCTAGTGGTTAAGGCACTCGGCTGCTCACCCGCCGGTCATGGGATCGAATACCGGCTGCGGCGGCTGCATTTCCGATGGAGGCGGAAATGTTGTAGGCCCGTGTGCTCATATTTGAGTGCACGTTAAAGAACCCCAGGTGGTCTAAATTTTCAGAGCCCTCCACAACGGCGTCTCTCATACTCATATGGTGGTTTAAAGACGGTAAACCCCACATATCAATCGATCAATCAATCAATCAATCTACTCGATTGTGTGCCACACAAGGAAATAATCAGGAAGTTCGAATGTACGATAGGTGAAAGCCCTATTCTAAAGTGCTCAGTAACCACTTGCAATTTGTGCACATCAATAACGAAAATTTCACTTTAGCACCTAATACGTTGGGAGTGCCCCAGGGCAGTGTACTAAGTCTTGTTTTGTACCTTATATACATCAAAGATATGCCTTCCAGAATATACATTAACATCCGCCTATTGGTTGATGATTCTGCATTGTACTGAGAAATTATTTCCGCTGATCATCACTATGTACTACATTAGCTCTGGAATATGTCTTTTCCTGGTGTGAATAAGTGCAGACGACTTTAAATGCCATAAATATCGGTAACGCTTACTGTCACTAGACAAAAAGTATCCCATATCACTTCATTATTATACGCACACCACTCACTCGTGTATTCTCGCACAAGTATTGAGGCGTCACTTTATCACGTGATCTTCGATGAAAAATCCTTATCAAGAATATAACCTCAAGTGCCCTAAAGCGGATTTTCTTTTTTGAAACACGCGTTCATCTGGCGCCTCCAGATACACAGCTGCTAGCATACGAAATGCTTGTTGGATCAGTGTTGGAGTACACCAATATTGCTTGGTTTCCGTATGCGAAGAAGTAATCGCAAGAATCTAAGAAGTGCAGAGGAAAGCAGTGAGAATCGTTTAAAATAAATACAGCATAGTGTGTTTGCATACTGAGTTACTAAATAAAGCTTGCCTATTAACACTACAAAAATGGACAGAAATAACAAAACTGATGTTTTTGCTTCATTTATTCATGGCGTCATAAACATCGACATGTCAAACTAATCGCTTTCATAGTTTTCGGATGAGACGTTACAGGTACTCGCAAACACTTAATGAATACACCTAATACTCAGATTGCTTTTTATACACATATTTCCCGCAAACTATAACAAAATGGAACTGATTGAGCACTCCTGTTATTAACGCCTCATGTTTACATGCGTTTCCAGAAATGATAGGAAAAAGTGTACACGCTGCATGAGAAGTTTCTGTGAACTTGTTTTTTTTGTGTCTTCTTTGTTTGTTCTCATGTTTTTTTCCTTAAAACTTGTATTATGTATGCCCTTCATGCAATGATCTCCGTGCGGAATTGGCAGTATTGCTAAAAGGATAACTAAATAATTGAATATTGAAAAGAATAATTAAATAAATCAAATTATAAAATGAGTAAAATAATGAAAAAACTGAGCAGCTGCATACGTTAGCGTGTTGCTTTACCGATGCAAAGGAAGCCTTCGTCACTGAGTTAAAAACAGGATAACTTATGTCGAAGTAGGCACTTAGCAACTGAACTTGCACTAGGCATTGTGGAATATTTTTACCAGCCAAAGTTACCCACGCAGACGTTCCTATTCTTGCGGCGTAGTTAGTTGGTGGCCGCTGAGAAGCACAGCGACGCTATTGGTTACGAGGCGATGTGAACGAGAACCGACTACGGAATCGTGTTTTTATACTCCCGAGAAGAAGCTCAAGCATCCTCTAACTTTTTTTTTCTCTCATACGCCTTGTGATGTAGCTATATGCATGTACTACATTCGATATACTGCAATGAAATCTTAGCAGAAAGTACACAAGTGATGTGAAGATTATTCGAAACAAAAATGAAACAGCTTTTTAAGTGTTCTTTATTTTGAAGTATTGAATTTGCTGATTAATCCGGTTATTAATAACGTGATATTGATATGTTGAATACGAATCAAATAATTATAGATGGTCGAAAATATTGTCGTTCAAGACCTGACTGCTGACGACGTGCTTCCGCAAGTGTAAGTAGTATTGACATCAAATAGCAAATGCCCTGCTTTCTTATCAACTCCAGAAGAAATGGAACACAACCTTTATTTATTTCATACTGATTGACAATAGAACATTTTATATTTCTGCTCTGAAATAGAGAAAAGTGAAAACCTTCAGGACAATTGTGACGGCTTGACTTACCCTTGCGGTGTTGAAAGACACCTACCTAGATGCTTGTATAAGAATGAACTGTGGTGTAGACCATACATCTGCTCGTATCGCAGGTGCATAGCAGTGCTGATGTTGTACCCCGTCATCGGCCACTTCGGCTACCGCATCACGGCCAAGCAGGCGATTGTGCTTGCCGGAATGGGCCTGAAGGGCACCTACGTCGTGTCCCTTGCCACGCTGTACCACATCATGTACCAGGACGTCCACACCGAGAACCTGACGAAGGTTCGAGTTGCGCTACCGCAATATGTAATACGCATATTGCTTGAACAGCCGTGCGGAAATTTTCGGTAGTGTGCAGGATATTTTCTGCTCAAAGGGTTCGTAGAGCAGACGCTTCTCCGAATATGGTGTGAAATATATGTGCTCTTTATGCACACAGAACATGTTTTCCTGTCGTTCTGGCATTCTCTAGACCAAAGCAAGAGAGCGTAGAAAGTCTCAAGCACTTTTAGTAAACGTAGATACGAGATCATCGGTGACTAGAATCTATGCTTCAATTTTCGGACGACCTCACAACCATTTATGTAATGATTTTCATCTCGCACATGTTTTCGTACAAAATATCTACCATACTATGGCTGCACTTGCCTAATTTTTTATATGAGTATTGTTTCGGATGGCCGTGCTGTTGCAGCAAAACATTCTAAATCATTGTAGAACACCTAACTCAAAACTTCTCTCATTTTCTGTTGCAGTCGTTTATGTACGTTGCTTCGGACATGATCCTCACGCAGTTCATAAACGCCTCCCTCGTTCCCTTCCTGCTCAAGGTGCTGGGTAAGCTGGCGCAGTGCTTTCGCCGAGGATTGTTTATTGGATAATAAACTGTTGCGGATGTTTAAACAGGTCAAAACACGGAAAACTAACAATTTGTGATTTTCAATGAAAAATTGAAGTAACGTGGGTATGTAATAAACATCTTTGGTGGAAAATGAGCTGTAGAAGTCTCCGGGTGTGCACAATAGCATGTGTGACGTTGTATGCTGCATGGTGTGGGGCCATCGTTTCCTAGCAAGGTTTCCACCGCTCCAAATTGTTCAGTGAGAGAGAAAAACTTTACTAAAGATATGAAACCTCAGTACAGCTCCGTTAAAAGAACTGAAGGCCTAGACATCACACAGGCCATTAGGTTTCAAATGTTCCAGTAATCACGTAGTTTTCAAACGAAGCAGAAAAAAGCTATATCGATTGCATGAGCAGCTTTGCATGGAACAAAATCGTTCGCCGGAAGGCAAACGGCCGCACAGCAAGCAACATCTCAGCTCGTGAGTGTACCAATGCTGCCGCACTGCCAGACCATTAACGTATTTCTAAAGAAATATTGAACTATAAATTTAGTGATCGGCTAAACACGCTGAAATTGCAGCTGTTCATTCGAGAATGCGCAAGGATTAACACTCGTGGCATTATTATGATGAAAAAGCGATGATGTCGATGACCCCTCTGCAGCGTGCACGAACCTATGCGCTGTCCGCGTTCCCAGGTATCCTCGACGTTTCCGAGGTGGAGTGGCGCACAATGAAGGACGCCGTGGCGTACCTGCAGGAAGCGGTGGACGTAGCGGCACACATGAGCCGCAACAACCCGTACTTCCTGGTAGCCGACAAGACTTGGGTGATGCGAAACACGCGCATCCGGAACCCGCTGGACTTCATGCCCCGATACAAGGCAAGCATTACGCTATAGTTGTTTCGGCTACGAGCCCTGAACCATATCTTCATCACTTGAGAACGCGACACAACACGTTTCTAAGCGCGTTCAACACCCTACAAATGTAACAGTTTATGATCGCATCACTTATGACTCTTTCAAAAAACAAAGCTTGATGGTTAGTTGCGTGTCGATGAGGGTCCCGAAGTCGAGCGACTGTAGCGTATAACCGGGGATAAGAACTCAAATATAATAAATTACACAGCATGTCAAAACAACTTTACGCAATCGAAAGTGTAGTGAACGTACTAGAAAAGAAGACGAAAGAACAACAGTTTCATGGCTATACAGCCAAGGCAAAAGAATTAGTTATAGATGTACATATGTACACCATGGATTATGTCTAAATTACGTACACTTCGGAGTTATGAACACACTTTAACATGGGAAATAATGATTTTTGACAACCCGATTCTAAAAAACAAAATTCGAAAGTTCCTGTTTAAATGTTTGTAGTGATGATGAAGATGATCCTTGTACTGTGTATAGGGCAAGTTCCTCCGCAATTGAATTGATTGATATGGGGGGTTCAACGCAGCAAAACTACCATATGATTATAAATGGCGCCATAGTTGAGGGCTATAGTATATGGAGACTTTGACCACGAAGTTTTCTGTAACGTGCACCCAAATCTGAGAACACGGGTCTACAGCATTTTAGCCTTGCTCCACAATTTACACGCCATAATTTATTCAAAACTAGTATAAGTATTTTTGTTTTAGTAGGCAGGCTAAAATACTGAATAAATAATTTTAGGTAAAAGAATAATTGTTAGAAGTTTGAAGATTAGGAAGTCCCCTGCACACTGCAGTATACTTCATACATTTATATGGCTACGGTAACTTGCACATTGTATACATTTTTATTTTCAGGAAAAGTTTTTCTATTTTTCATCTGATGGTCTATATTTTTGTAGACATATCATTATCTGCGCAATATATCTACACTGAACATTTTATTATAAAAAATGTATTTGCCTCTCACAAACACTGGCAGCCTGACAGTCTGACAGAAAATTATCACTGCAAGTTGAAAAGGAACAATATCTTATGACCAATAACTTCAATGATGAGTGTTTGTGAAATGTAAAATTTTAACGGATAACAAGTTTTATATTTCGAATTTTAAGAAAATAGGAAAATAATGGGGAAAAAAGCTGCGCAAACTTCTGACAGAATACAAGGCCAGAAAATAGCAGTCCACCTTCAGCTTCTGTTTTTCGTCTGCATTCTGCACCGTTTTTCCGAGGTAAAAGCAAGACCCAAGTGGCCCAAGCCTCAACTCACGAGAACAACAGAGTACCTTGCATAACACACAGAGCAACACGATAGGTTAAAAAAAAGCATGGACATTTCTCTTGAGAGTTGATTCTTTTCCAACGCGTTTGATAACATTTCGCGCAGCGCATGTGAATATCGCTTAAAGGCACCCTGAAGTTTTTTAGAAGTAACCATTAAATGGCTTCACTGAAGGAGCTTATCGCTTCCAAAGTTCACCATCGCAAGAAGTCTTATGGTCCCCCCAATACAAGGAAAGTTACAAAGATTGGGCGTACGCTGTAATTTCATTCTCTCTTCTTTCGTCCCGACAAACGCACTGGAAGAGAAGCAGGGAGAGATGGTACGGAGAAAAAGGAGGCGTTCCTTGTCTCCACATTTTTTCTCTTAGAATTAGCGGCTTTTCAGTGCGATCGCGTGCGCACGCGCGGAAAAACCGCAGCCACCCGCAAAGACCCCTGTAACGACCAAGAGCGTCATAGTCAAATGAGCCAATGGCTGATACAATGGCTGTGACGAGTGATTTTCGAGGTTGTATCACCACTTCTAGAAAGAGCAGAAAGGAATCTTGAGCTGACTTTTATAAATCATTGTGAATTCTAGGCCGCGCGCCGCGCTCTAATATTTGGCTCACGTGTTTTCGCGAGCCGGGACTACCGATTGGCAGCATTTTCTGACGTGCACGTTCAAAATGTGTTGCGGGGCCCTTTTAACAAACACTATGTTATTACTTTGCAGAAGACCGAGAAGGCGCATGGCCGCAACGCCCGCAGAAGACACCACGCCGAGATTCTCGCGGTTGAAAACGTCCTGCGCATCGAATCGGTGAGTCCGAGAATTTACAAGCCCGTTTCCACAAACAAGGCCCTGAAGCACACTTGTTGCACGTCGAAGCGTAGGATGTTCTCTTCCACTGCGGCTACTAGCCGCCGTTTTCTGGAACGCCTCTTCACTCAACGCTTCTCCTTGACTTGAAAAAGTCTGTGGGAGCGCCGTCTTTTGGCAGACCAAGTCACTGCATATAGGCTGTATTCTGCAGCGATTCCTGAGAAGCGCGGCGTGAATTTCAGTCGAGCAGCGGCGCTGCGCTCAACTCAGTCAAGTGAAGGACGAAATTCGAGTCGAGAAGCATTTGTGAATACAAAAAAAAAGCGTGATTCCGGAGGATGTTATGGCTGTGCTAAAAGCAGTGTACACTGCCCGACCAATTAGGCAGCGTATCTCAGCACCTTAGAGCACGTCACGCCCTCTGGCGAGAAGAAACTTTCGCTTTGTCGGCTCTGACTATGAGGTGCGGTGGCTATCTTAACCAGTCAACTAGTCCTACGTAGTCCTACAATGCCCTACAAAGTTGACGAAAGAAGACGCTCCGTCGTAGTGCAATTGTTAGTTTATCGAGGCCGTATTTAGAGTATTGGTTCCGATTCCACCGACGTTAAGCGTAGCTTTTTTCCTCTTCTTGCAATAAAAAGTATAAAGTGTTCACTTTAAATAAGCCAATTTGAGCTAATATAAACGCGGTTTAAAATAGAAAAAATGGCCGCATATCTGCATGTTTCACTGCAAATGTTGTCAATTGACGATAGTCGTCCGTCTGGAGAGAGTGAATAAAAGGTTTATTTGAAAGCCTGCGAAAAAAAAAAGTAGGTGAATGAGATTCTGGAGGCGCTGCGTTGAAGTGCCTCGAAGCGCGCAGTGGGTAGGTGCCACTCAAGTAGTATTTGCAATATTTATTTACACCTCCTTGGTGCCACAACTGTATGGTCTTAGAAATGCGCAGGAAACACCCGGCTTTTCGTGCATATTGTTGCATTGTCAGCTTAGCGTAATGAATGCTACGCTCTTTCGAATAACTTACGTATGATTTTGTAGTATGAAGAAAGACGCCACAGTATATTGACGTGTTGACGTTCTGCCCAAGAAATGTGCAATATTTGCTTTGTAATCAATACTACTCATAAGTTTGAACGCAGAAACCAGAACAATATGTGGGCGCTGCGGATGTAGTTCCAATTCGCAATTTAAGAGCCCACGAAGGGAAAAGCAAAGGGACAAGCCGTTTCGGGTGACAGACAAGTCGACATTCAGACCAATATTTTTGCGTCAAAATATTGCAAGAAAGAGAATCCTCTTTCCTATACATCCACTTTGAGACAGTTTCATTAGCTCTGTTTATAATAAAAACAAGCCTGAGCAACAGTTTCATTTGTTTACTGATCTCATGTACTGTCACTTCAAGCTATGTGATGCCTAGTATGCATATGCATTTTATGACTCTTGGTTGTATAGGTGACCCAGAGGACCAAGAAGGTCCTAAATTCCTCTGCAATACAATTTTTTAGACTCGACTAGACTCGACTCGAGTTTTGGTAGTATTAGGAATATAAATGTATAGTCATCAACATTCATACTAAAAGTGCGAACAGCTCGATTGATGTACAATTCGAAAACTTGTAGCAGCCGTTCTTGTTTCATCTTTAAGAAATAACACAGCCAGGATGGCTGAGTACGCATTCATTTTGAACTCTGCATAGCTGCATGCCTCTGATTTTCCCACAGGTGAGCTACTCTCGGCAGCACAGGCAAGGAGTTGTCCGGAAGCAGACAATGATGGCGCTCCTTGCGGCGCTCCAGTATCCATTCGACAAGAAAATGTGAGTCGTTCATAAAGTAGCTTCGACGATATTTCATTTAGCGTTGTGTGCAGGCACGCACAATTGCCAGAAAATAATTGGGACCACGAAATAAACCAAAAGTTGCTCCCAACGTAGCTTCGCAGCGTAGAGATTGCTTAAACGCATTGCAGTAGAAATCAAGGTACTTTTTAGCTGCAACATTCTATTTTTACCTACGTACTCTGGCTACGAAGAAAAAAAAATTGTCGAACCACTTGATGCCTAACTTCTCGCTCTTGACTGTACATACCCTAAGCCTAAAAAATTAGGAAGTAACAGATCGAGCAAAAACAAAAACGAAGTCCTACTTGGAACACGGGGCCTCCAACTAACGATGGAATGGCTTTGTCTTCGTCAGATACCTGGACGTCGACATTATCAGCTCACTTGTCGATGTTCCGCAATGGATCCTGTGGGTGGTAAGTCACTGCATTAAATCTGTCATGTTAGTGTCGAAAGCCTTAACCAAGATAACGTCGTGCCAGCAAATGTATTAGGCAGATGAATTTACTTGTTAGGGAACCCGTGGCTGTTTTTGATACCTCTTCAATCACTTGCATTATTCAATCACAATTTTTAATACAGTTCATTGTATGCGCAATTGCATTTCAGTGTCGGATATTAACCTTTGTGAATTCGTACCTTTGCAATTAGTTCTTGTTCAGTGCAGATGTCACTTGAGATAAAGCTGGTAATTACAGAGAATGGATGCGTGGTTACCAAGGGGACATTGAAAGTAAGCACAGTAATACGCTGACACTATAAATAGTACGACTTCTGTGGTGTTACTCGTGAGGTTTTACTCATGAAGCCACTTCCATGAGTACGATATACCTTTTAGCACGCCGAATATTCGTATAATCAAAGAATACACAACAGGCAACAAAACTAAATGAAGATGAGCAAAAAAATGTTATCCCTAATTCTATGGCTGCTCTCCAGAGACTATTGGTCATTTTGGATATGGCAGAACCACACGAAAGAACAGATTGTGCACCATACTAATTTGTTTTAACATCCAAATTCTGATTCCCTCACAGTGTCTTAAACTAGTACTCAATTTTAAGCTACTATCATTATCTTTTTTTCTTGTTGACCGTCTAGATGAGATTCAACAGTTCTATATGAAGCTGACTAATCGGATCAGAGATAGAATTATGCACTGCCTTCCGTGGTCACATGAATATTTCACAATTGAAGCTCCTGTGTTAGCAGTCAGAACGGCGATTCAATGAAGCTCTAGACTGACAAGGAAAGGCCTTAGCCTGCCGTCTCGCGGTACCTCAACTCGCAAGGACAAAACTCTTTACAGGCGCCAGTGTCCAAAAACTTCCTTTATCACCTCGCAGAGAGTAAAAGAACTAGTGGAAATCTCCGGACTACAATGAAGATCTGATAAATTTGTTGATTTTTATTGTCTTATTTGCATAGCCAGCCGTAACACAAGTCGGAGAACTGCATTTGGCGCTACAGCTCTCCTGCGAACTTATTCGTCTTGCGTTTGCGTGCATATAGCTATACAGCTCTATTTTCATAAATCATGACTACAGCAAGTTACTAGGGCAGAAAGCGATTGTCAAATAATATTACACTAATTCCTCGCTCTAAACAGTTCTTTAAAAAGATCGGTTTACTTCTCCTATCCATGATTTGCTTCCTAAAACGACACTAAAGGTTAATAAAAATTTTTCAGTGGAAAAGCTCATTCTATGAGAACGTCTAAAACGACAATATTATCTAGAATACCGCCCTATTAACCGAAAAATTAAGGTAAATGCAGGAGCACACATGCGCTACGTGTAGAAAATCCCCAAAATGATCATGGTGACGTCAGCATTACCACTTACAATTATTCACTTATTCATTGATATGTGGGATTTAACGTCTCAAAACCGCCATAAGACTATGAGAGACGCCGTAGTGGAGAACCCCGGAAATTTCTACCACCTGTGGTTCTTTAACCTGCACCAAAATCTGAGCACATGGGCCTACAACATTTCCGCCACCATCGGAAATGCAGTCGCCACAGCCGGGATTTGATCCCGCGACCTGCGGGTCAGCAGCCGAGTACCTTAGCCATTAGACCACTGCGGCGGAGCTACAAATATTCACTAGTAATCAGACCAAATAAAGAACGTTTCATGCACTAAATGAAGAACCGTTCAGGCATGAAGAGCCGTAATAAAATGCTACTTCTTCGTTTCTGTTTAATTCTTGGAAAATATTACGCCATATCCTGCTAAAGAAAACCATGTGTATATGTGAAGCAGCAGACGCTTACGTTTACGCTGGTGGTGACGTTGACGCGGGCGCTGATCGCGGCGTTTCGCAGGTGATAAACCTGCACTCTAAGCCAAAAATGGCCGAAATGGGAGCAACGGCTGTTTTTACTCCTTCAGACCGACTGTTACTCTCCGAAAAGACCAAGCGGAACAAGATGGCCGACTTGTTCGAGAATGTGGGAGCAACTGTATTCATATTAAGTTCGTAAGGGAGCAATGGAAGGAAGAACCGCTGTAAATGCTCTCGTCACGCAACGGTTACTCCCCGGCAGGACACCACACACAAATATGCATGCCGCCCACATTGATATTCATGGGTCAGATTATTGTTTGTTCTGTGTGCCAAACTTCACCAAACCAAAACAGTGATTTATTTTAGCATCCGTAAATAATAAGATAGCAGCGCTGGCTGAACACAGAAGGTCTGAGAATACAGTACGGCAAGTACCTAACACACGCAGCAGCAGAATGGAGAGTTGGCACGTCAAAGCGAACCGAACGCCGAAACACGTACAAAACAACGATAAAAAAAAGCCTAGACACGCCGCTCGTCCGCGAAGTAAGGGCGTCAAAGTCGATCAAGCACCGAAACACGTGCATAAGGAGCCCCCCCCCCCCCCCGATATATCGGAGAAGAAAAAAAAAAAAGTGGACCCAGACGCGCTTCTCATCAGCCATACACTTAGTAGCACGCTTCATCGTGTAGCTTGAGGGCAGAATGACAAATCTGCGCCATCTGCGCCCGCACGACAAGTGTGGCGCTAGTGTAGCAAACGATGTAAGTTACAAAGTAATTTTTATTCAGTGTTTGTGTTTACTAGCACTAAATAAAAAATACACTCAATTTTTTATACTTAATTATGAGTTTTAGTGTACCTCAGTATTTTTTATAAGTGTATTAGGAGAACACATTGAAATCATTGCGCTGACGCCTGTGCTGCCACTGCTCGACGTTTTTTTTTTTCGGCGCAACTAGGTTCGCGTTCGCACTAGTGATATACGTTTGGTCTGTGGTCGGCGAGCACATGGACGTGCGAGCTTGGCGAGCTTGTGAGTTATGTTTTGATCGTGTGTGTGTGTCGCAGATTTGCGTTTCTACTTATTCGTGATGAATGTTAGTGTATATTTATCTTTATGGAGCGCGAAGTAGTTGTGGATTTTGCTGCTGGGTGGAACAAACACATCGTAAACACGTCTTCAGCTATCTGCAAGCCTGTTCGCTCGTCGGACAAAGGACTGTGCATGCATCAGCGTGCAGGTGAGTGGCATTTCCAGCAACATTTATTGCTCTTACAGTACATTGTTGAGTGGTTGCGCTATTGAAAGAGAAATGATTTGCTCTTATTCACCGTATCCATTGCTAGCCGTATCGAACTAAATTACCTCTGTTACCGCCTGCATACCCTCTTGCTTCCCCTGTCACCACTGCAGTGCCAGTGTACTTTTGCAGTTAAAAGTTCATTTCCGCAACACCACCTCGCTTGAAAAAAACATTGGGGCGGGGTTGTAGCTGCATTCATACTGGCACTTTTCTACCATTGGCTTTATGTAATGTTAACGGCTGAGTGTTTGGGCCTTGGGCCGCATTTTTTAGAGCTGTAAAGTGCATGTAAATCAGTAAGTGAACAAATCATTGTCGCATCACTTCACCGGCATAGCCAAGAGGTTGCGCACAGACTTTTTTTAGGCCGGGCGTAGGGAGCCCAATTTGACCATATTCGCTTGCCCGGCCTATTCAGATAAGCGGACCCCCCCCCCCCCCCCGCACGCCAAAAAAAAAAAAAATCTGCCCACATCACTGCGTCACTTGCTTCACCTCTGCGCTGAACGTACTATTTTATAAGCGCACCATCAAGCGATCAGTTTACATATGGACAGAACAATCGGAGAAGGAATGATCCAAATCTTTCAGATTTCTTTAGTGATGCAAAACCTTAGCAAAACTGAATATTGTAACAGACAATCATAAATGCTGTATGTTCTCGTTAGCGTTGTCATTATTCTGCATCATGAAATCTTTACGCGCTGTGAAAACTTGGCATGCCGTTGAAGTCACATATCGACGTTAATACCAATCGACGAAAATTTCGGACAACCTCAATAACGCCGTTTGGGATTGGCCGCATGCACGTAATTAGGCTGATTCCCACTTGGCTGTTCTTAACCTTACTTCACTGCTACCAAATGAAACAACATTTGATGCACATCTTTTACTACTTTTTTTTCAGGGATATGACGCATATTTGGTTATACTGCAGATAAAGATGCTCCCAACGATGCCTAAGTACAGAAAGCAAGTGAATTTTGGTAAGTGCAGACTTTTTGTGCTACGTATATGAAAGCATCGCTTTTTAGGGGCAAACTGTGCATGTGTTGGCCAGAGAATAGTTCATTGCCACATGGTTACACTGGCACTGACAATTTGACATGGCTCCGCTGGCCCGTGTGTGTGCTCACACTGTTACCGTTAAGATAAAATGTTTATGTTTTCATTGCAGGGATTGCTGTTTGTAGTAAAAAGCCAACTGCCAAGATTTGTTTGCGCTGGTACTCCTAAAAGTAGGCTTTCCCTATTTACATGGATTTTGGCTTGCACAAAGCATACCACTTGGGCCTGAATTCACAAAGCTGTCCATGTGCAGGCCTTTATAACAGCGTTTCTTGACTTGCCTTTACCCTGTTTCCTGCAGATGTTTCGTGGGTTTAAAAGTGCCACAGCATGTTGACCTCCCCCACTCTGAAATATTCGCGTTGAAAGTTCCGCAAGAGTGGGCTTAGCTTTCTTGTCCACTTCCTTGCTAGTCCAAGATACTGAAGTGTTAAGCTCTTACTAGAGGTGGCAGTGTTTCTAATGTTTATATTTCCATCACATTGACCAAGTATGCGATCTTGGCTTGACTGGTAGCACATCCTCAACAAATGTCTTTGTGGCACATGTAGAAGGCAGTACAAAATAAATAGGCAGACATTCACACCGGGAGCTAACTTCTAATAATGCTTTTATGGAAACCACGGTGCGCTTATTCCAATTTGTCTAACAAAGCAGTAACCTGTTTGGCTGTGAACCAACAAACGTTGAACTAGTAAAAGCTTCACATCTTCTTGCTCTCAAATATATATGTATTGGCAAGCTATCTGTGACACTGTCAAACAAAGATTCAGAATATCTGTGCATGCCTTAAGATATATTGCTTCGTTCACATATCTCGTGACTGTGACTCGACAACCGAGTGAACAAATGCACCCTAGTTTGCTAAATTTAAAGCATTTTTTGAAGGTAGCACGGTCTACATTTTTTGTCTATGGTTTTGTCCAGCCGTTTGCGTCAGGTACAAGGAAATATACTGAAGATTATCATGTAGCCTCTGCAAATGGTTGCTTTCAAGCAGGCTTTGTATGCTTGGCTTGTGCCTACAGGTATTGCACAATTCAAGACGCAGCAGCGTATGATAGAACAGTAGAATCGAGAGCAACTATGTGCACGAGCTAAATAAGTATTTTAACATGAGCGGATGGTGCGTGTTATTTGCCACACACATGATCTCGCTTAGAATGCCCATTGGTGAATGGGCTCATAGAAATGTCACTCAGCTGTGTATAGGAAACAAGTTAACTGAACCTAAGAGTATCTTTAACTGCTACAAATATGCCTTGTTGAGGTGCTGCACATTTTCTTCCAGAATATTGCTGTCTGAGACATCATGTGAAGAGCGTCTACCACATCATCATTTATATGGCTTGCCACGTAACGTTTGGCCGAACCTTCCTTTTTTTCACATTTCGTTTTGCAGTAGACATCCTAGAATGTAAGCGCTGCTGCAGTGTGTGTGATTCATTGTTATGAATTGATTCTGGCATGTTTAACCTCAAACTTCTATTTTTTTTTCTTGCAGCAATGAGATGCTTCACATATACCTGTGGTGACGTTCCGCTGCGCTAGCCTGATGGAAACACCAGCTGCGAAACTTGAGTTCTTCAGAATTGTAGAAGTTGCCCTTCTCTCACCAATGATGACACAGACTGCCCTATGCTAGAAATTCAAGATTGTTTTTCCACGGATGACGCAGAAAACCTTTTATGTATTATGGTGTTTGTTTAGTGCTGGCTGTGGTGTGGCGAAGTCTACTTTTACGTGTGCTCACACGTCGCCTCATAAAAAGAACAATAAAGCATTTATTTTCCTTTCAATATTGTCCACTTTTTTGTGTTAGAAGCACCCAAGCAGTGCTCTTCCAAGGAGCTCTCGCCATGTGTTAAGTGCGTGACAAGCATTCTCGAGATAAATACTCATTTCCCCAAGGAGTAACTGGAAGCATGTGCAGTTGGTTTTCAGAGAGTAACTGCGAACACGTGGGAGGAACGGTAAAGAGTAACTGTTGCTCTTAGAAGAGCAACTGGTGGGAGTAATGGTCGGTCCGCAGGGAGCAACTGGCGGGAGTAACTGTTGGTCTGCAGGGGGGAACTGGAGGGAGTAACTGTTCATCCCCCGAAAGAGGAACTGAAAGGAGAGCAACGGTTCCTCTCTCTGCAGTTACTCATTTAGGGGAGTAATGGGAGTGGCAATGCAATTGCTCCCTGAAAGGAGAAACCCCTATACCCCTGTTGCTCCCTTTTGGCTTAGAGTGTGTATGTGGAGGCAAAAACACGCAGTGATGGACCGGTGTTTTCTACGGTAACGTGTCAATCACTGCTAGTGGGCACTGAGGGACGGAAGACTCCGAGTGGACAAACAGATCCGCAGTCAACGTTTAGTTAACGCTCACGCTGTGATTTAGTAAACGCCCGCCGCAACAACACGCCGGAGAAATTTCCCACCGGCACTACCTTGGAGGTTGAAATCTAGTGCCCTATATACGGCATGGCCAGTGAACAGTTGTGCAACGCGAGAAATCGTTTTTTTTTTTCGACCAAGACGCAAGCTGCGCCTGCGTTGGCGTTGCGAGGCGAGAGAGCAGTGTTGGGGAGGAAGGTAGCGGCGCACACGCGCAATAAAGGTGTAAGTGCCGCGGAGAGGAATGCCTAGAGGAGAGGGGGGAGGGAGAGTAGATGAGGAAATGCTTCCTGCATTTGCGCTGGGGGGTGATAGGGGCAGCATAGGAAAAGATAGAGAGCGTTGGGGACTCGCACGCTTTATGGCTGGGTTAACGCCACTGAGAAGGACGCCTAGAGGACAGAGAGGAGGAGCGAGCGTAAGCAGGTGGCAGTAAAGAAGTGGAGTGAGTAACGTACATCAGTGGGGGAGATAGAAGGAGGTGAGTTGTGCGTGCGATGTGTCAGTGCGGACGCAAACGATGGCGCGGGACTTGGTACTGACTAAGATGCTTTGCGTCGTAAAGAACCACCGGACATTACTATGGAGAAAGGCGTGAGTGGTTTGGAAGTTCAATTTTGGCTGGGGTAGACTCGACAGGTTGTGCCATCTAACGAAGCACAGCTGAACCAAGCACGCTTCCCACCTTGGGGGCTATGGGCCAGAAGTATTAAAAGACCGTTGTGTCAGCTTTGGCTGCCGCTAATTTAGTCCTGATGCTACTACTGTCGGCGGCCGCACAGTAAAGCTGGGCAACGCTGTGCACTACAACAGTGACTTGACAACTTAGGATTTGCTAAAATTAACTAGAGGGGAGTCTGGCACTGCGATCATTCAGCGACCATGAGAATGATGCGTAATACACGTATTTGCCTGTCTTCGTACTTGCCGGCGGCCAATCGCACTTGTGGCTTTGTTTATTGCTGTGTTTCGGTTTTGTTTCGAAAGAACAAACCTATGTAGACCACGTTACTCGATTTGAAGTGTTAAGCCTAAAATATTATGATGGTAAAACGAAACCATTGAACATCTGCTGATTTTTTTCGTTCGTGACAAAATCTTCAAGCCACGTGAACACGAAGGAAGCCAGAAGTACGAAGTTTAGACAAATCCGTGTTTTACCCATCATTCTCATGCTCGCTAAAGCACCGTGCGTTGCAGCTCGAATAGACACTAGCGCCCCAGCTCATCTGGTGTATATTCAGGAAACTCTATATTTAACAGCTTCTACTTTGAGGTATGCAATTTGATGTGCGCTGAGGCGATGTGGAGAATTAAAGCAGTATTCTATTTAAAAATAAGCAGTTTTATGGCATAAAAGTGGCACTTCAACGTTTGTAGGCCGCTGTTTCAGCAGTCAACATCGAACTAATATTTTTTTACTGTTCCTTGAAGCTGACGGGTTGTACGCGACAGCTTGCTGTGTCTATGACGTGGCTGGAATTCACCAAGGAAAGACGTACAAACGTACTGAGAGGAAACAAAATTATCTATTAAAACAAAATGTAAGATAATAAGGGGAGCCTTGCTTCGCTTCACTCGCCTTACCAGGTCCTGTGCCCAGCTAGCACACGGAACGTAAACACTTGAATAAACGAGGCAGGCAAGGTTTGATGCTCTGCAAAATAAATAAATGGAATACAGTACCAGTGTCATCACTGAAGTACAAGACTGTCAAAAGAAATCGAGGCCCTTTTTTGTCCATTCGAATGACACTCTACAAGCAAGTGCTGCTAGCGCTTGTAGTTCCGGAGCAAGTAGGGGTGAGACAGGTTAACTACTTTATTCCAATGTACGCATGTTGGTACGAAGCTGTAACTAATTCGTTAGGGTTCCGTTATGCAGGTGAAGCGGACTTGTTGAGGCTAAGCAATTATTGACTACAGCAGACGCGTTTCTTTTGCAGAAAGACCGGCTGGGCGAACAACGCCACGAGGAGACTGAGCTGGACGACGAGTCGGTCTCGCTGTCCGAGAAGATGGTCAAGCCACTCAACGAACGCCTCATGGACCTGTTCGAGCACGAGTGCTACGAGGTGATCATCACCAACACGACGCTGGCCTTCGTGCTCCTGTTGGTGGGGCTGCTGCGCGCCGCCATCTACAGCGACGTGCGATACTTCACCGTCATCATGCTCGTCGAACTCCTCTACCAGCTCGGCTTCCTAGTCGAGGTTGCCACTATGGTAAGTTTTCCTGCAAAAATAACTTTATAAACGATATATAAACGCAATACTCTGTTTTGAAAATATTGACGGTGTCAGAAGCGAAATCGTGATCGTGATAAGCTCCGATCTTTATTGGACTAATTGGTCCTAATAACAGGTTCCTCGCTGCCAAAGGGTAAAGCCCGATTTGGATAAAGTTTGGCGCGGACTTCAGCCAAATGACGCTTACGGAGCCCGATGCCAATGTGCAGCTCACGATCGTCTTAATTCTGATCGAGGCTGATCGTCATTAAAAGGAAACGTGAAGCAGCGGCTGATGTGGATCGAGTCTTGGCCGGATCGACCCGATTGCGTTCAGAATTAGCCATGTGACGGTGATATGAAACACCAAGGGAAAAAGTTGTAAAGAAGGAAATACTGGGAGGTTGCAACAAGTCCAGGATAGCCGGTTTGTTTCCTGGACTGGTTGATTGACATGGCTAGTGTTGCTACCGCAATGATACGCAGGAAGACCGAATGACTTGAGGTAATATGTTAATTGGCATAGTCATTTGGAGCATTTTACTTGCACTATCAGCGTTCGCACCACTGAAAACCGCCCGCCGTGTATAATAACTTATCACGCGTGGTCGTGCAGGGCACTTAATCTATGTACCTGAGGAGACGGCACATGATATTTTAGTCCGTCGAAATCAGCCTTGATGAAGCAATAAGGCGAAAGCGACTGTGCACAGTCAATGTATGTTACGCTTCAGAGCGCATGCAGTCCAGCTGTTTATGCCTAATGTGCACTGCAGCAAAGAGTCGCGGTGCTATTTTTTGACAGCACAAGTTGAGGCAGGTAATGTATGGGCCGGGTTACGAGTGGTTAGCGTTTTGTGCTTCGGAGTGGTATACGGTAAGTTCTGTTAAATGTAGCAAAGTCGACTGGAGTGAATTACAGCAACATAAATAGCCAAAGCAGTAAGCGCGTCAAGTGCTTGGAAGTCTGGAACTAAGCGAGAAGGACACATTCGCCCCTCTTCCACGATGCCCACAACGGCCTCCTCATGCTAAACAGTGACTTGCCACCGATGCTCCTGAGGTAAAAAGGGAACTCCTTGTCCGACTTTCGTCGAATGAAGGGACATAAAGAGGTGCAGGAAGTTGGAGGGTGGGTGCGTAGCGTGGCGAACTTCGAACTTTTTATAGGGACGTGGCCCGAGTTCTGGGAAATTATATCTCAGCAGAAATCGGTAGGCATGCGTGTGAGGACGACAGAAGCCTGGCTCTCAAACACTTGCATAAAAATTTGTAGTGTTTAAAAACACCGCTGAAGTTTCGAACGAAAGTAGGCATGTATATTCCTACACCTGTAGAAAGGCAGTTTTGCTCCTATTTTTTTCTAACATGTCAGAAATATCACAAGATAGAGTGAATACTCGAGAACGCCTGAGCAAGTAAGCCTGTTGCACATTTCGCAAGTCCTTGACGGAGAGAGTGAACGTAACAGCCAGTCGGCAACAGCTGCAGAGGTGAGCATTTTGATTCGCAGTTATCAGCGTACGGCCAGAAGGTGGTCAACCTGGATAACTACAACAAGCTGGACCTCATTCTGCTGGCTTCGTGCATGCTGGTGTATGTGGTGCACGTGATCGTGCACTTTGTGAGCGCTGGCTCCAGCTACGAGCAGATGCTGGGCATCCTCTTTGTGGTCGTCATCTCCGCCCGCTTCACGCACGCCATCAAATACGTCGAGGTGCGCACGCACTGAGTATATATGGGCATATTCACCCTAGTATTTCAGTAGGACTCCTTGATGCGTGGGTTCATGCCTATCCCAAATGGGAGTTGTTGTGCATACAATCGGAACAACACAGAAAGAAAAACGAAGTAGACTGAAAATTACGGTTATAGTGATCCCGTCTACCTAATTTTTCTTGCTGTGTTCTTCTGACAGCATGCGAAACAATACTCATCACAGGTACCCGAGTCTAGTAAATTTGCAAGAAACTTAATTTAATTTAACCACGTGAGCGTTCAAGCACGCTGTTCAGTGTTTTTAGTTCTCATGTTTTCACCGTCTGAATTGTTTTTTTTTTTGTTGGAGGAGGAGGGCAAAGAGGCTCAGATATTTCTTGATGGTCGAGTGCTTTTGGCACTCGATTGCTTTACCTAGTGTTCTGGCATGAAAAACCAGTTGTGGTGGCCGCGTTTTCTATACAGACGAAAACGCTGCAGACCAATGTACTTGGATTTAGATAACCGCAGATTAACACGAAGTGGTCGAAATTTACGAAAGTCTTCTTTACGGTACGGAGGGCCTCATAATCATGCCATCGTTTTGGGACGTAAAATCGCCATCATTTTTCATTATGTGGATCTCACAAAGTTTTTGCATCTTCACGTCCTTCGATTTGTGATTTTTTAAATACAATCAATTTTTCTATCGATAGAAATTGATTACGGGCGCTATGCAGAATGTTCCATCATTGTATAAACTCAGAATTTTTCCGAGCTCTGGCGGCACCCCCTTTTCACCGTGCTAACATTACCAAAAAGTCAAATCGGCGCGCTGCGTTCTGTTGGTTATGACGGAACAGGGCATCACACCAAGGGCAGTCGAGAAACTTGGTGATCTTTTCAAAACCAGAGCATTTTAGGGGCGAAACTCCTTATAGCGGCACCCGTTCGTCCCCCGTAGTTTGTAACAAGTATAACATGTTGACCTCCAAGGTGGTGCCGGTGAGAGACTTTTTCTGTGCGTTGTTGAACAATAAAAAATAGTGCTCAATGTATATGTCAATAGCTGCTAATGGGGAATGAGAGACAGGAGCATTCGGCTTTTAGTTAACGTGCTGGCTGTGATCACCATTAGCAGCCATTGGCATGTACATTGAGCACTATCTGACAAGAAAGGGTTGCTACGTTATACTCGCTGGGTGTAACCTCCTTAGCTTTAGAAAGGTTTAGCGAGCGTTGAGCCGCAGTGCCACGAATAAAATGAACTTGTATATACCATGAATGAACTCGAGGTGGTTAAAAATGAGAAGTAGATACGAAGTGCAAGCCGTAAGAAAGTAAAAGCCGAATTCTCCACCTCTCATTTCCCGTTAGCAGCCATTGGCATGTACTTTGAGCACTATCTGACTGAAAAAGTTTGCTACGTCATACTCGCTGGGCGTAATCTCCTTGGTTTTCGAAGGGTTTAGCGAGCGTTCGGCCGCAGTGCCATGAATACAGTGAACTTGTATATACCATGAACTCGAGGTGGATAAAGTTGGTAATTAGACCCGAAGCGCAAGCCGTAAGAAAGTGTGAGTGTGCCACCTCTCGTTTAGTCCTTGGAATGTCCGGTGGACGGCAGTGCTTCTATATGGGGAATATGTGATGAAAAGATGCGAGATGGTGGTACTTGGAGTGTTGAATAGATAGACGAACGGACACACAGACAGACACATGGATGGACGCATGAACGGACGCAGGGGTGGATGCATGGATGAATGCTGGGATGGACGCACGAACAGACGCACGCATGAACGGGCGGATGGACGCATGGACGGTCACACAGATGGACGCATGGATGGACGGAAGCAAGAACGAATGGACGGACGAATACTTCGCCCCACTCTCCATTATTCACTCCGTAGATATGCTGCCAGTTATTTTAACCCGGTGCACGCTACCCACTATTTTTATAGAGCTGGAAACGCTGCCCGCCCTGACCTCGCCCACCTTGCACTGTTGAAATGCTGACTCAATCGCACTGACGTGTTCACACGCCGTGTTCCTTGGATAACTACCGCAAATGCCCCCACGTGTGTTTTTCTTGCTACTTGCGTAGTTGTAGCCAGCTTAGGAGCTTGCACCTTTTGCTGGGCGTTGTCTCTCGTCATTGAGGCGGTGTGTACGCTAGTGCTCATTGCTCCAGCTACAGGTGCAGCTGTGCTCTTCGTTTCAAGAGCACTCACTTGTGGGCGCGCTGCCACTCAGCTGACACTCGCTGCACTCTTGGTGCATGCTCTAGTTTGGTAGAAAACCGGTAGGTGGCCGCGCTTATATATAGGGCTTAGGGGCCTTACTATCACTCGCTCGGCGCGCGTT
Organism: Rhipicephalus annulatus; assembly: GCA_013436015.1. NCBI lineage: Eukaryota > Metazoa > Arthropoda > Arachnida > Ixodida > Ixodidae > Rhipicephalus > Rhipicephalus annulatus. Next base: position 776,628 of record WOVY01009631.1, on the reverse strand, counting down.
CTTTCTCTTTCGCTGAACATCAGTCATTGCACCTTCATACCGCTACCCAATATTAACACCGCTAAAGCCAAGTTGGCGGGCTGGAGGGCTCGCATTGCAGCTGCAGCGCAGGCTTACTGGCAGGACCCTTCTCGAACTTTTCACTTTATCCTATAATTCAAGATCCTCTGACTTTCTAATTTACGCATCATAAAGCCATTGTACTAAATGGAAAACGTTCCTGCGAACTTATGTGCTCCGTAAATAAGCTCTTGAACAAAGTGTATATACTGCACCGTTGTGTGAATATCTATATATAGTGCATCACGTGAATATACAACCACACCACAACCACTCTCGTGTCACGTCTTTATATGATTATATTAGAGCATATGTACAGAGGATTCACGGTTTACCAGGTGGAATTTCTGGAACAAGTTCCTTCATCATCATTCATCATATGAGGTGTATGCGGAAATAATTTATCGGCGCGGCTATCATGCGCTCCGCACTGTCTTTGTGCCATGACCGTCGTTGTGCGAGCTCAGAGCAACATTGTGTGTCCGAGCTTCCTGCATAGCACCCCAGCATGAACACAGGCCTTCGAAATTATTGACTTTACGAAGATCTAGGGTTTTATGTTGACGGCTTCATTTAAGAGTTTTTGTATTTTAGAAGGTAGCTTTCTGTGAGGCCGTATTATTTCCCAATTATTCAATTAAAGTGAAGGACTCTTGTGAATGCGTTGCAGCTGCTTCTGGTCCGGTGTGCGGATCTAATTCACAGGACCCTGGACGCTCTCATCTACTCGGCGTACGAGGCGGGCCACGCCATAGTCATCGGCGAAGAGGAGGTCCAGAGGAATGTGTGGAAGTTTGTCGACTCGGCCGAAATCGCTATGGAGATCCGCGAACGCGCCACGTTCAACCGCCTGCTCGTCCTCCAGAAGCTCGCCGAGATACACGTGGGTCATAAATTGGTTGTGTGCTACACATAAAATCGCGCGTCCCCATCGGACTCCTGAGGACCTTATGATCGAAATTTGAGTAGTTAGTACTGCAGAAATGCAAGACACGATTCGGACGCGTGGTTCTGTTGTAAAGAAAGGAGCAGTCTAGCTGATAAGCTGTCATCAGGTGTGTAGGAAAGCCTGTGCGTAGATAAACGAGAAGCTCACAGTGGAACGATAGCGAGGAGTACTGTCTACATTATTCGGCCGTGCCGAGAAAAACTGGCTAGTAGTCGCATATGCGTCATCGTACATTGCAGCGTTACTGATGGCACTCGCGCCATCAGTAACGCTTTTCGCGTCGTGTGTGCAATCTGAGCTCAGCGCATGAAACACTCGTGGAGGTTCCAAGAGGTTCTGGCGTGGCCCTCATTGCGTGACAGTACTTAGCAAAGTTTCACTCAATGGAAGACGGCTACAAAGATAACAAGCGTAGATGTAGAGCGAAGTTTGCCCCGTTGTCATCAAATTTCCCCAACGAAGTATATGGGCACGGCATAAATTACCTTAAACATAAAAAAAAATCTGACAAAGCGCTTGAGCTTCAACGTCAAGGATAGAACGTGATAGCGTAGTCTGGTTTCGTTCGGATACCTTCCCAATCACCTGGGCTTCACTGGTCTCAAGACATCTGTGCCGAGTCGCAAAGGAATAATTATCTGTGCACGTAACACATACATATTTAAATGCCTATTGCAAGCACTGCTGCAAATAGCTGACAGCCCCTAAATTTTTCTCACTACGACTCATCAAGTACGCATTACGGGTCAGTGACGAAGCGCACGCATTTACGCATCTGCAATGGAGAGACATTTTGGTAGAACACCTGCTTGCCACGGGGGAGATTTGGGTTCGATTCCCACAGAAACCAAATTTATGCGATTCGCATGTTTAGAAAGCTGCAGATTTATTCGCATATATTTTTATTTATCTGTCTTAAAAAGCATGTTTTCAATACAGACACGGGGCGAGAAACACAACAGAGGCCGCAAGAAAGAACACTTCCAAAGATTAATCAGCACCACATAGCCTACCTCATAGCTGATCTCTTTATCGCTCACAGGGAACGCTATTTTTTACTCGCAAACAACGCCTCCCACGCATACACCAGACTTTCTGCAAATCGAGCACTTCAACATTATCACATTAAACACAATGACTTGGTCTTCAGGGGTTCTGCCGCTGAGATTTTCAATGAATACATCGCATGAGTATTTACAGATAAAGAAATTTTTACGATCATCGAATTGCCATTAGACAGAACACCCATGACTGACTTAGAAATTTTTGAACAGGGTGTCTTTAATCTTTTGATTAAAAAAATTGAACACAAAGAAAAGCACTGGGCCCGATGAAATCCCAAATGAGTTTCTGTACGAATACGCTGAATAGAATTCAAAATTCCTCGCATTAATTCTTAAGTCTTAACTACATTGTGGTTCATTACCCAAAGAGTGGAAAAAAAGTTAATATAATTCTGATTTATAAACGCGGCCGTACTGACAATGTAACAAATTATCGGCTTGATTCGATTACTAGCGCTTGGTTTAGGCTGCTTGAACATAATATTTTGAAGCATTAGAATATATGAATGAACATAGTTTCTTATCTGACTGTCAGCACAGTTTTGGACAAATATACAAAGTTTATCTACATCCTCCCAGCTCACTAGCTTAGTGCACGATCTTTGAAAAACTAAGAATTCTTGTGCACAGACAGATATGATATCATGGACTTCACGAAAGCTTTTGATAAAGTGTCTCACTGTAAATTACTAAGGAAAACTGACGTTACGTTCCAAACACTTATCGTTACAAACTGGTTTTAATCCTATTCTCATTCACGTGAGCAATATGTTTAAATTAGTGGCACAAAATTTTCAGTTTCAGCTGTTAAGTCAGGTGTGCCTTAAAGTAGAGTTTTGGGCACACTTCTGTTCCTGATATACATTAAAGATCTCCCGAAGAGAATTGCCATTTTTACCAGGCTTTTTGCAGACGATTGCATCATATACAATGATGTAGACACTGTGGATGACTAGTTGAAACTGCAACAAAATTTACACAATATACCTAAGTGGTGTGCCGAATGACAAATGGTGCAAAGCTCAGTAAAAACTGTAGTTGTGATGGTCTCTAGAAAACAAACAGTGCCATAACCTTAGGTATGTATTTTACAACCATGAACTTAGAAGAGCTGAGCAACATAAGTACCTTGGCTTGATATTTACTAGTGATCTTCGCTGGAATTACTATGTAGATTATGTGTGCGCTAACGTCAACAAGTCTCTGAGGTGTCTTAGGCGCCATTTGCCGTTTGAAACACAAGAAACGAAATGTTTAGCCTATAAACACTTATTAGACCAACAATATAACGCGTGAGGTTGTCTGCGATTATTTTTTCTTGTTACAAACATCTCGGAAATTGAAAAAAAAATTCAGCGTTTAGCAGTCCAATTTAAAATCAATAATTATAGGTGGACGAATTCACCATCCCAACTATGTGCACTTGCAGACTTACCCACGATCCAGGCTCGAACCAAATACGAAAGGCTTAACCATTTCTACCTGATTATGAATCACCTTGTCCACATAGCGTAAGCTATTTTGATATTCTTCGAGGGGAAATTTCCAGACATCGTCATTCAATATTCATTCGTGCTCCTGCTGTTCACACTGACTGTTATAAGTATCGCTTGTTTCCAAAAGCTATCAACGAATGGAATTCCTTGACCCGAAGAAGCAATTTCATACTCATCCGTTTATTTATTCTTGAAACACATCACTCATATTTTCCCCTGTAGCTAACTAAGCTTTATTTTGTCTGTATATGATATGTTGCACTTATTTTAATGTGGTTGCGTTTTGAGAGTTACTCTTTGTATTGATTCTTTTGAGTATATTCCAAATATACACGCTATGTTTGTAATGATTCTCGAATGATTATGTTTTTATATTTTTGTTTTCCACTCTTTTAATAGCCCTGGCTAAGGGCAGATAGTACCTGTAAATAATTAAAAAAAAACAATATTAAGGTGAGTATTGCTATGAAACAAAGTATCGGGTGCAGACGTCTAAAGAGAAGCATCATCATGCGGGAAGTGTCAAGGCAGAAATTCTTGAATCTATGCGTGAATATAACGCAACAACTGGGAAAAACACAAAAATACAAAGCGATATTCTTATACCCTAAGTTTTAGAAGTTGTTAGGTAGTCGAAAAGTGCCGAGTGAAAAATTTATTGAGAATGTCTGGTGGTATTTAGCGGAGTGAGGCTCCAACCACCCCAGCCTAGGTGACGGTCTCGAGTCCTTAGACACGGGTGTCTTCTGGGTGAATCGGACTGCCCACAGTTGATCGGCTAGCTTGTAGCTAAGCAAAGTCGCTTCCTATCGCGCCTTGCGGTTTCAGAATGCCATGTGTTGTCGAATCATAGGAAACTGCTGCTGGCCACCGCTACACTTCTACAGCATGCTTTTTGTTTTGTCTCGAGAGATATCAAAAAGAGGACTACTTGCTGTGTTCACACATGTGCCAAGGTACAACTCTCGTGATTGCGAACCCAGCGTTATTTTGATTTTCTGTCGAGGACACTTGGTTGAAGGCAAATGCAATTATTCTAAAAGCCGTCAAGCTTTACGACGACTGAGAAAGAAGAAGAGGTCTTTGACAGCAGCAAAACTTAGACCAGAGCTAATGTATTCAATCAAGTGGTGGTCTTTGTCAATGCAACTGGTAAAATATTCAGAGCCCTCCTCAATGACATTCCTCATTTATATCGTGGTTTCTGGGCGTTATATACCTGATAATATTATTATCATTATTATTACTAATGTTATAAATTTTATGGTGATTAGTAGTAGTAGTAGTATCAGTAATTGTCAAGAAAACAGTCACTCACATTGAATGTTTTCATCTGTGACCCTGCTCAAACGGGAAAATGACAAGGGTGAGTCGATTCGCGCATTCCTTCGTTATCTGAGAGGCAGGAATTAAGTCAGCCTCACACCTTTGCTCAAAAGAATGTCCCCCGTATTGTTTAAATGTGCACAGTTGTGGCCATACGGGGTTTAGAGAACAATGAGCGCCGCAAATCAGATATTACATTCCAGGAACTTTGTACTTCCCACCGTTACGTTCGCAATGCCTGGAACCAGAGTTAGGTCGTTGTGAGCTTCCCCTCATCGCTTTTTCATTGTTTAATCAACTGCGAAGCTTGTTCTTTTCCGATAATTGTAAAAGGTAGGGTAACTCTATGGGGAGATAATTAGCTACCCCTAATGCACGCTAAGCGTTGAGGGTGAAAAGCTTCTTTGTAGTGTCCCAGGATTCGAGTGAAAATGTGGTTATAGCCAAACAGAGCCCCTACACTCTAAATAGGGTAACCTATGCAAAGGTGAACTTTTTCACATTTCTGTGCACCTATAACCTAAAAGTTACATAAGTGTAACGTTTACTTCGTAACCTTTCTAATGGTTACAAAATTAAAGCTTAAATCTTGTTTATATAAGTTACACCCTTTTCTTTCGGAATGTAACCTTTTCAAAGGTATACAGCAATCGAAAAGACATAGGTTACTTTCAAAACGTCCTTTAATAAAATGTCTTTCGTGCTTTCTCAATGACTCAGAAGGTAACTCGCATATATGCTGCAATGTGACCTGTATACTATATAATATCCAAACAGCAAAACGGCGCACAAAACCAAGGCGAACAAAAATATCAATGGAGTATAAGGCTACATATTCTTCTTTCTCAAAAACAAAAGAGGGGTTTGTGAGCAGTCCACGAGGCACAAGTGCACCCGTGCCTCGGGGACTGCTCCCACGCAAAACTCAATGCCCACACGTAACTCAATGCACAAGGAGAGAGATGCGCCGAGATTTCGAGAAATCATGTCACATAAACCTCGGCGCCGTAACACGAAGTGTGTGTATTCATGAACATGCGAAAGCATACAGAAACAAGCCATAGGTAGAGGGAGAGGCAGCAAAATAAGAACTTTTGTTTTGGACAAACAAACATTCTAATAATCATAATATCTGGGGTTTTACGTCCCAAAACCAGATATGATTATTAGGAACACCGCAGTGGAGGGCTACGGAAAATTTGACCGCCTGCTGTTTTATAACATGCGCTGACAACGTACATCGGCTTCTGCCATTTCGCTTCCACCGAAATGCGACCGCCGCCGCCGGGGTCGGCGGTCGGCGGCGGCGGCTCGGCTGCCTACCCGCGACCTGCGGGTAGGCAGCCGAGCACCGTACCCACAGAACCGCCGCGGCCGACAGAAAAAAAAAATTCCAAGTGTGCTGCGCCCACTAACCTTTCGAGTGCTCAGGCTGCGCGCTCTGCGTAGGCACTTCAACAACTCCACTGCCTTGTTCTGTACCAGCTCCGTAGAATACACAATGAAATAAGAGACAGAATCGTGTCGTAACAAAACGTCGAATTCTGTCACGCTATTGATGCCGTCTGCACGATATGCTGCGCTGAACCCTCAGACAACCAGTTTAGTTTATGTGTTGCATAAAGCATAATTCTGTGGCACCGCGCAATAAGTATAGTCATTCGTGCCCCAAGCGTATCGTCAAAATCTTACGGTGCAGAACTCACTTCACAAGTAGAGAAAGCACGCACAGAGTTCTAGAACTCTGGTTTGAAATATTGATGCCGCAGCCATGCACTGGAAGCTTGCGCATTTATGGCTACACGAAAACCCGTAATCACCGCTGCGCACGAGCACACATGAGAAGGCGATATTTATTTTGAGAAGGATAATCACCCTACTTTTCAAAGATAGCACATGACAACATGACGCAGCTGCGCTGGTACTCTGCTATAAAAAGGAGCACAGATAGCAGATAAATAGACAAAAATATCTCTCTACACTGTGTCGGCAAACAATAGGTCAGTCACGCGCAGTGATAAACTGACTAAAACCTTGTATATATATATATATATATATATATATATATATATATATATATATATATATATATATATATATATATATACAGCTAAGAAAAGAACTCTAACAACAAAATCGACAAACGAGGCCACTCTTACCAGCTGAGAAAGGTCCCGATTTGACAAGAATTGAAATCAGGAAGACCTCACATGCCATCGAAATGTATCTACACAAAACACACTTACCCAAGTCAGTTATTCGGCTATGGGCCGCTGGGCAGTGGTTGCAGTAATCGCAACGAATGGCGTTTGCTGTGGAGTCATCCGGTGAACAAAAAACGACGTAACGCCGACAATCACAAGAAGTTTCGTTGCAGCTGCCACGCAGCACACCCCACATGTCTTTGCTGCTCAGCGGCATCACCGGTTTCACGCAACGCACACAATCACAAGGAAGCGAATTGGAAACAAAGTTTGCAAGCGCCGCCAGAAAATTGCGTGCCTCACGCGTGCTGCCCAGGCGATTCGGCGCTGCACGCTGCATCCTATGCACGCGGTGCATATGCGCTGCACATGTCGTGGCGGCGCCTTCCCGCGGTCTAGACTTCATGGCGCCGAATGCAGCCGACCGCCAAGCGGAGGAGAACCCGCGCTTGCGGCTGCGGTATACTTTCACCATGCTTTCACCCTTTCTTTCTTTTGTGGCGAGGGACGCGGTGAGGCTGGGAACACATAAGTTACAGCATTGTTCATAGGTTACTACGGACAGGTTACGCGGCGCTTTTCGCGCTAGTAACGTATGCATTGCTCGAATTGTAGATTTTGTAACTTTTAGGCACCGCAAAATAACGAAAACATGAAAATAAACTCCTTTTAACCTTTATTTCATAAGTTACTCACACCCAAAAGTTACCTTATAGGTAACCATATTTAGAGTCTAGGATAACTCACTTGATTATTGGTTCCACAGTCTCGCTTCCCAGGAATAATGGTTTCATTCCGGAGCCGCCAGGCGAGTACCACGATCCTGAACGACCTGAGCAGGCAAATCAAGGAGATGCAGCGCGACGGCGTACTTGATTCAGAAGACTACAAGAGTTTAAACTTGGTGAGACTAGTGGCATGATGAGGTTCATATCTTGAAGCGCTAAGTGCTTGCTTATCATGTGTATCCGTATATTTATCGATAAAACAAAATGAACGGTCAGGAGAGGCTTTTTTGAGGTCAGCCAAACCAATTAAAAATAAAAAAAACTTTACGAGTACAAATCATATATTTGCAAAGCCTGGTTTTAGTGTAGCACACTCCTGTTTTATGTCAACATATGCGTGCTAGTACTGATTACTTGTCGAAAATGCTGTACGCCCAAGTGGTCCGATTTAGGTGCACGTTAAAGAACCTCAGGTGGTCAAAATTTTCTGATCCCTTTACTACGGCGTCTCTCATATTCAGAGAAAGACTTTGGGACGATATGCCTCATATGTATATCAATCAAATTACTAATTAATCGTCATCGATTCGAAAGTATCGATTGATTGCCTTCTCAGTTTCGAAGATCACGTCTCAATTAGTCACGTCGTCTGCATATGGAAACTCAATTGACATTTGAAATTTTGTCTTGTCTATTGTGATCGTAAAATGTCTGAAAACGTTCCTTGATAGGTTTCAGGAAAACCTTATCGCCGCCCTTTAACTTCTTGCTATAGCCTTTTTTCTGTGAGAGGCCCCTCTACTCACCAGCGCAGCTGCTAATAAGGAAGAATTAAACTGTGAAACACACGTGTAGCTGAAAACAACTATCCTGTTGCGCAGCTTACCGCGGTGCCGCCGTTTCTTACCCGGCCTTCGCAGACACTACTTGTGAACCTTTCTCCGAAAAATCGCCTCTATAGTTGACAAACTTGGAATCCTTTAGGTAGACGGCACTTCTTTCCAGATATCAGCGGACACGTTTATTTATTAGCGGTCAGTCAAAACACGCTAATGGCTTTCTTAGCGTGGCTGCTTGACGTCCGACGTGGCATTTTCCTTCTGAGAATTCATTAATATCATGTAACATTTTGGGCTGAAAATAGCAGAAATAAATAGAATGGTTGGTCTAGTCGCCTATCTTGCTATTTACAATGCTGCAAAAAAGATTTATGTATCAAAACCTTTACGCTGTACGCCATGACCTCTAGGCAAATGATGAGGTCCTTTATGTCTCGAAATTAGAATTTAAGCTTTAGAACGTTGATTGAACGTCGATAGATGCGTGCAAAGCAATGTCTGTTTTCTTTCTTTTCTTGTACTCGCAGGCTCTGCAGAATCGGCACATGGAGATCTTGTCCGAGGCGTGTAGCTTACCCACCAGCTACAAACCGATTGCCATGCTCCGGGTCATTCCTTGGATCAACTCGGACAGCATTCGACAATTTCTGGCGGTGAGTAATGCTGTGGATGCTTTACCTCTGCGGTGGCGTAGTCTATACGTTGGTTACTCTGTCTCTCAGTGGACCATGGGTCACTCTGTCTGCTTCGAAATTACGCTTAACTCTGGTGTACAACTTTTTTTCCAGATTAAGATACGACCAGTGTCCTTCGCCCCCACCGAAGTCATTGTGGAGAGAGAGGAAGAGAATCCCATCATACTGACCTATTCCGGAATTTTGAAGGTGAGTATTTTCTTTTTGACCATTTTATGCTCTCGCGATAATACAACAATGCGGGATAGTTTCCAACCGCATTTTAGGGACAATGAAGCAATCCTTCGCCATATAAAATGGTGAAGGATTCACAAAACTTCATTTTGGTAAACAACAATCGAAGTTGTGCTCACGTGAATAAATGAAGAAATGAAGAAATGAATTTCAGTTGCTGTGAGAAGAAGGCAGTTAGCCTCGAGCGATAAGCTATAATTGTGACTTGGCATGTAAACGAAGGGCAGGAAGTACAGTGAAAGGTGCATGTTGGTACAGAATACGTGGTGTGACGTCCCCGCAAACACGGACTGAACCCCGGTCCTTCCAAGATGTTTCGCTCGTTTCTTAAACCCATGCATTAAAAAAAGAAAAAGAAAACCTTCGGGGTAACGAATAGGCATTCCGGAGAGGAGTACCTGGAAGGATTATTTCTACTGTTCTCGCGGGCCCCACCCTGTGAACACGAAGACTGGGCTGCTGCTGCTGTTGAGAAAAATTTATTTACAGATGTTATTAACAGGGAGGGTGGGAACGGTCCTTAAGGGGCCGCCCCGTACAAACACTAGGTGAGCTCCCTCTTGCGGGAGCCCATTGGCGTTGGCCGCGGTCCGGGCACGCTTGACCAGGGCCCGTTGGACCGTCAGGTCAGAGCAGCCGAGCAGGGCTGCCTCCCAGTCCTCCCGCGAAGGGTTGGGTAGTGGGGTAAGTTTGGGGTTTTTTGGCATGCCCTCACCATGTGGAAAATGTCAGAGGAATTTTCCTCACAATGCGGGCACTTCCCCGTGCAAGCGGGGTCAAACTGTTTTACGATTGCCGGGCACAATTGAGTTTTAGTATAAAGGCGAAGGAGGATTCACTCCTCCGCCTTCATGAGGCCCTTACAGGGTTTCGGATAGACGTTATGGCCGGATTGATAAAATTGTGTGACCTCCTTAAAGGTGTAGGCGGGATTGTGTTCAAGTTCCGGATCGGTAGCAGACGAGGATGGTGCCCGGAGAGTGAGCGCGCAGGCGGCGGCATCGGCCCTCTCACTACCATCGAGGCCCGTGTGAGCCGGAGCCCATATGATCGTTCGGTGCGCGGGGGCACCTAGGTGGCTGCTGTTTTGCAAAATTTTATAAGCACGGTACGGAATGTATCCCTGTTCAATGTTTCGACAGGCACCCCTTGAGTCGGTGATGATGACCCTCGAGTCCTGATCTGCGGCGGCTAGTGCGATGGCGATCTCCTCCGCGTGCTTAAGGTTATGTGCACGGAATGTGAGTCCGTTTACAACGGTGTAAACCTCTTCCTCGCGCAGCTGAGGCTAGATCGAGCTGCGCGAGGAAGAGAACGAGCTGACACGCCTGGCGTGGCGGACGCTGGTAGCCGACGTCGCTCCGCTTCAGGCCTGGAATAAAGTGGCGAGACCGGCACGGCCCCATCGGCCGCCTTCGACGTCATTTTACGTCTCTTCTTCCTGTAGCGCCATCATCACCATCATCATTTCTTCATCACCGCGCCGCGCCTCTCGCGCAGCTGATGCTAGCTCGAGCTGTGCGAGAATGAGAACGAGCTGACACGCCTGGCGTGGCGGACGCTGGTAGCCGACGTGGCTCCGCTTCAGGCCCAGAATAAAGTGGCGTGATCGGCACGGCCCCATCGGCCACCTTCGACGCCATCTTACGTCTATTCTTCTCTCGTCGCTACAGGTGTGTTGGTGGATGACCGCAGCCATGTACCAACCACCGTGGTGCGGGCCGGAGGCGTCCACGTAGAATACTCCGAATTTGTGGCCGTAGTGTCGACTCAAGGCTTCCGCCCGCGCGAGGCGTCGGCCACTGTAGTCGTCTCGGTTCATGTTAGCCGGAAGAGGGCGCACGTGCAAGGAGTATCGCCAAACTTCTGGAATCCGTACGCGCTTTTCCGTGTGTATTGAATGTTTGATGTGTAGCCGGGCAAGGAGGCGGCGACCCGACGGTGTTTTAGAGAGTCTAGTATATTGGTTTGTCAAGTGCGCCTCTCTCAGCTCCTTGAAGGTGTTCACCATTCCCAAGCCCAAAAGGCGCTGGTTAGAGGTGCTGACGCTGGTCGAGGGCGCGCTTGTAGATTTCGCGAAGAATGACTTCGAGTGCATTCTTGTCGGATTTGCGTAGGTGGAGGTATGGAGCCGAGTACAGGACTCGGCTGGTTACGAATGCATGCGCCAGCCGCAAGGCATCTTTGCATCGTAACCCCCCGCGCTTGTTGGAAACCCGGCGGACCCTCCGGCCCACCTGGTCCCCCACCTTTCGCAATTTGGCCAATGTTGTGTCTGCTCTGCGATTTTTGTGTATAAAAAGCCCTAGTATTCTAATCTCATCGCGTTCGGGTATGGGTCCACTGTGAAGGGAGAAGTCGATTTTTGTGGTGCACTTTGGTGATGGGCGTATGTGCACGAATTCCGAGTTCGCAGCGACGGGCATAGTCATCCACGATGTCCGCCGCTTGCTGCAAGCTTGCCTCCATGTCTTCTGCCGAGCCGTGTGACGCCCATATGGTGATGTCGTCGGCGTACAGCGCATGCTGTATGCCTTCGACTTTCGCCAGCTGAGCGGGGAGTCTCATCAATGCCACATTGAATGGGAAGGGCAAGAGGACCGCTCCCTGCGGAGTCCCTCTCGTGCCTAATTGGTAAGGGCCGTGTTAAATATCCTGAATCCGAATGTATGATTGTCGGTCAGTGAGAATTTGTTTAATATAGTTGAAAGTGTTTTGGCCGCAATCCACCTGTGAGAGATGTGTTAAAATAATTTCGTGGGTCGCCTTCAGATCCAAAGCGAGCAAAACTTTGTCATTCAGGGGATACTCGACTGGATCGAGGATCTCATGGTCGAGCTGAAGCAAGACATCCTGCGCGGACCGGTGTGGGCGGAACCCGAACATGGTGTCTGCAAGCGCCTTGTTGTCTACAGACAGCGTGACAGTGTACGGTGACAATAATCCGTGCACACCCTTCAGATTTGTGGCATGGGGGAGCAGCCTAGCACCTTTTGTTGGTTCGGTGAATTAGACCCTGCTGCAGCGCCTCTGCCGGGCCCGGCCTGACTTTCGGTCAGCCTCCGTGGCTCCATGGCCCATTACTGCGTTCTGCGTGGATGCCCCCCCCCCACCCCCCGCGGCGTTGAATGACGAAGAAGCGGCGGCAGCAGAGAATTTCGCGGGAGACACCAAGCTGCATGGAGACGTTGAGACTTGGTTTGGACAACGGGTCATCGGGGACCAGAAACCGGGGAAATTGGTTCGGCCAAAAACTTTCGGCACAACCCTGGAAACTCCGGACGATGGCCATTACAGACGACGCTCTTTGTCGGAGCATTGAGTAGATTAATTGTTCGCCCGTAATTCACGTGTCTTCAGACAGCTCACCACCTTTCTCTTTGAGGCTTGAGTTTGTACATAGTTACTTGCTTGGCTTTGCTTGGGGAAGGGTTTTCTACTGGTGCGGGCCGCGGGGACGGCCGTCGAAGATGACACACACCGACTGACAGAGAAGTGAGTCGTGTCAACAGTGGCAATCGGTTAGGTTTCACGGAGGGGCGGAGTCGGGTCCCACGAAAAGAGACTACGACTCGATGCGAAGAGAGTCGGAGATACGATGCGATGAGCTCGAGATGGTAGAGAGACGGAATGGAAAAGGAAGATAATGATGTGAAGAGATAGCAATGAGAGTCGATGAGATGATGACTGAGGCAGAGTTGATATGACGAGGAATGAAAGTTAGAGATGGAAAACGAGGAAGCGAGCGATTGCGGGACGTTATGAAAGAAGATTAGGATGAAAAGCACTCAGAGAGACAACGAAGACGACGAAGACGATGAAGACTGACAACACAGACCATTCGTGAGACGAACTTTATGCGCCCTTTTTAGACGAGCCTTGCAGGCAGGGACGCGGCGCGTTGAGACACATTGCGTGGTTTTATTCATTGATAACTTCATCATTTGTGGCATCGTGTGTTTTTTATATGCATACCCATGTATTGTTGCAGTTACTCTCTTTATGTGCCTGCCCTGTGTCGAACGTCGCGAGTGCCTAAATCAAGTGTTATAATTATGTGTAGTGGTTGATATACGCGGTTATACGATTTTCGCAGTTAGTAATAAATTGAATGAATCAGTAATTGATTAATTGATTGATATGTGGGGTTTAACGTCCCAAAACCACCATCTGATTAAGAGAGACGCCGCAGTGGAGGGCTCCGGAAAGTTCGACCACCTGGGATTCTTTAACGTGTGCTCATATCTGAGCACACGGGCCTACAACATTTCCGCCTTCATCGGAAATGCAGCCGCCGCAGCCGGGATTTGATCCCGCGACCTGCGGGTCAGCAGCCGTGTACCTTAGCCACTAGACCACCGCGGCGGGGCTAAATGAATCAGTAAACAGGAACAGGTCATAGCATCTGTTACTTCCTGGCTCCAGCACGAATCCCTGTATGTGGGAAGTGATTGAGACACCTAGCCAAGAGAGAACCGGATAGACAAGAGGTTGAGTTGTCTTCCCTCTCTTTGGTAATCGGTGGCGTAGTGGGGACGTCTCAGTGGGATGCATAGTTTGGACATAAAGCAGCGAGACGTGCGTACCATATGAACGGGCAAGTATGTTTAGAGAATCGTTCTCTTCTCATCATTGCATCCTCGGAGCTCTAAACCCATCGCTGCTGTTTATCTTTGGAACACTTCGTTATAACACTCGCGATTCATCTGCAATGTAACACCGTACAATTTCTCTCTGGGTATAAACGGCTTTATACTCGTTTACTTGACATTGAGGATAACGCGCGCCATATGCAGAGTTTATCGTAACTTTGTGGAGCAAGGAGACAATGAATTCGCGTATATCTCTGCTACACAAGTCATGCAGTTTAGATATCATGGCCATCTGTGTATTCTCAATGTGATGACGCCTGCAGATTGAAGGTGAATACGAGGAGCGTGGAGACGGGGCGCTGCCCAACTCGGCGTCAGCGCTGTTCTTCTTCAACGAGGGCTACTTCGTCGACTACGTCCCCGCGCCTGCCTGCATCGGCGACCTCGGTCTCGTCACCGAGGAGCCCTCCATCACGCGCGTCATTGCCGAGACGCAAGTGAACGTAAGCGGCCTCTTTTTCACCGTCCGGGCATAAAACGGACGTAAGCGGCCTCTTTTTGACAGATTAGTGACGTGCATGAAGATTGTTTCTTTATACGCTTGCTGTTGGAAGGCCAGCAATAAAAATGCTCATCATGTTGTGTTCCCTATTAATGTGCACCGTACTGCACATAGAATGAGAAACGACATATCTAAGATAATAAACTTTTTCGCAAATTAAAAACCACACAATATTCTGTGCATGCTACTTTCACTATGCACATGCTATACAATACCGAGTGAGCCATCAGACCAATTGTCTAAAAAAAACGTAAATTTGCACCGCGTTTCGGCATGTGTCTTAAAGGGGCCCTGCAACATTTTTTGAGCATGGTCAGAAAACGATGCCGAGGCTCCCGACAACACGCCAGTCAAGTAATATAGCGCAGCACGCGGCCTGAAATTCGCAATAAATTGTCAAAGCCACCTAAAAATAGATTTGTCTTCTCTCGACAAATCACGGAAAATAAGCGCAGTAAGCGCATCAGCGATTCGCTGATTTTATTATGGCTTGCTCGGTTGTCGCAGAGGTCGCCGCAAGAAGCCGTCACTTGTCCACGCGCGCGCACGCGGTCACACTGATGAAGCCGCGTATTTGAAGAAAAAAGGTGGAAAATGCTCAACGTCACGAGGCGTGAGTGATGTTTTTTGTTTGCCCCTCCCTTCCCTCCCTGCTCAGCTTCCAGCGCTTTCGTCGGGACGAGCGGAGAGAGAATAGAATATGATTGCAGCGTGTGACAAATCTTTGTAAGTCCGCTCGTACTGGATGAATTCTTAAAATTTTCGCGGCGTTCAATTTGTTAGATAATTCAGTTTTCAAATGCATTAATTCTATGGTTACTCAAAAAAGTGTTTCAGATTCCTTCTATTCAGTGGTGTCAAAAGTGCAGAGGTGCAAAATTTTGTTCAGATGTTTACTTATTCCCAGTGCGTTTTTTCTTGTTAGGCCTATATGATCCCAAGAGAGCGAGTGATTGAAGCTATAGGAATATTCACGAACGCACCGAGTTTTCTGTACGACATCTGGGCGTACATAGCAAGGAACATCGGCCTCCTTGTTCTTCAAACGCACCCCAAGTACCAGGTAAGTGGGAGGTCCTTTTTACAGTCGACTTGTGCCAATGAATGAAAAATGTTTATTACGATTCATTCTACAGCCTTTCAGACAAGCAATGTAGAATACTAGTGAAAAGTTAAGTGTATATCCTCCGATAAAGACTTGGAAATGCGAGTATGTCAAATGCGGGTTCAAGGTTTCGAATACTTCGGTTCAGAAGGCGTTCTCGGAAACTAATAATGCGAAACGTTATAAGAGGTGCAGTCGCCCAATAGCGTCTTTAGCTAGTGCCTCTTGAACTATAAGATTAGGAACATTTCTGACAATTTCCTGTCCCCTTTATTATAAAACGGACACCACATACCACAACAGAACGCAAAAAGGAAATTACACATGTTCTTCATTATTCACGCATATTTATAAACCACTGATATTTAAATTGAGTCTGTGATTTTATTTTTCACTTTAACTAAGTAGGTTGAGGCAACTTGAGGTTGTCGTCTGAAAATACCACTTCCTAAACAATAGAAAGAGCTCTGTTTGAATGTGTTGGTACTAAGAACTCGCATGGCAACCGCGAAGAAGTGGCCCTCGCTTGTCACAGCATTTCCGTGATAGCTGTGACTTTGAAACACAAGTAACAACGTGCAGTACTAAAGTCCTGCGTATTTTTACTAATGTTGCAATGAAACAACTGGCCAAGCAAGCAACCATTTCACGGCATTATGGCTTACTCTATTATGAGTCTTTCGTGATGCAGCTACAGAATACCTTCACCTCATAAAACAAAAAAAGACTAAATAGTTAAATCTGCGCACTGTATAAAATGTTCTGAAGGTATGATGACTTTATAAAATCAAATAACTAAATAAATGCTGAGACATGCACCTGTCGACTTTCACTTAAGCGAATATTTGAAGCCTTATCGGAAATCCCTATGTGGAGATTTATGCATAGACATTTAAAATCTGCGTTTTGTAGCGTTAGCTACACTGGCATCGCTGAGCCAATTTCGCGTGGCACTGGTCTGCGCATGCGCAATGATACTCCGCCGCTGCCGCGCGCGGCTCGCCGCCGGTGTGCGCGCGATTTTATGCGCTGCGCAGACGATCAGTGGTGTCACGTACCGGAGCCGGCAGCTGCCTCGCACTCGGCTGCGGCCGCGCGAGACTCGCCGCCGCCGGTGTGCGCATTCCAGAGGAGTGCCGTCATAGCCTTGGTAGACATGTGGACGCCAACGCGCGCGCCTTCCCTGTGCAGTCGCCATCTGACACTGGGCTGGAGCAGCTTGATAGCGCCTCTGACTGGCGTTTGCCACTGTGGTATAGCCATGGAGAAGGAGAGTGCAAAAGCTTCTCAACGGTGCAGTAGAGCGGGGAAGCTTAACTCATCGGATCCCGAAGTAGTTGCCCGGCAAAATAAATATACATGTGCCACATAATATGTGTACCGTGTGTGTGTCATTGGAACAGCTGTAAGCATGATATCTGGAAAGCTAAGCTGAACTTTGCTAACGCTGAACCTTTGCTAACGCTACGTATATTCTGGCATAGCTGAGCTACGCCACTGACATTTTTTTTTTTGAAATCCCTCACCCAAAACAGACTTGGCCACTCGAGAAGATCCAGCGCCGTCTGGACTCATTCCTGATGCCAAACTTGGAAATCGCGACGAAGTTCATACTGACGCCCGACATCCACGACGCCATTCTCATTCAGGGCGTCGCTATCGACAGCGAGACCCAGGAGTACCTGGTAGGACCCATGTACGTCCCCCGGAGCACTCGCAGGCTCAGCTTTCCGGTAAGCCTGACAATATTTCCTATGCTTAACTAGATTGTTTCATCACCGGTTAATAATGTGTAAAACAAAAAAAATACAACCAGGTTGCAAACAACAGGTGACAGCTTCTGAATTGACGCACTGTTGAACTGATGAGTGAACATATCAAATTAAAGAATAAGTGTAAATGCCATTCCCAACAAATACGGCGCTAAACCAGCAGTTATGTATGGAATAAAAAACTTTTGTCCTAAATGCGTAGGTAAACATAGACCATGACAATGGACAAGCTTGCATATACTTGTGTGGGCAGCACTAGTGAACAAGAACGAAGGAAGGCACACGGACGCACAGATGGGTGCGCCTTAGGAGCTGTCATTTTATTCAAAATCTGCTTGGCATACATATATGAAGAGCTTCTATGGTTACGTGGTCATTTCAAGGCACTGGCGCATTCAAGAATACAATTTATTTTTCTGAAAACACTATCGATGTAATCCTCACACATTTCAACTCATATTGATTTCCCAGGGGGATTTATTTTTGATACGTTTACAATAATGAGGTGAACAACCACAGTCACAATCCACAGGTCGAAACTCACTGTACTTCCACCCGTTGCATCACTCAATGTCTGAAAAAAAAAACTGGCAGGGACTCTTTTTATATAGGTACTCCATTTACATCAACAAGATAACACGAGGAGATGCGTAACTGGAGCGGACCACTTCGTGCAGTCAATTTTACGTCAACCAACCCATAAGGTGCGTAGCACGACTGCCTCGCTTAGTGATAACCCACGGAAGGCAGTGAAGGGCGTGCCCTCCATCAGCCAATGCAAAATGCAGCGTGCAATACTGTTGCGTCACTGTTCCCCACCACGGAACCTGTCCTCTGGACTCTCGTTTCCTACTCCACTCGCTGTCATCGCTATCACCATATGTCATATGCGCTGCTTTCTGCGTTCACATTTTCGTCCTCTGCTCTCTCCGTTACGCTGAAACTGCTCAGCTCAGAAACGAATATCTAAAAGCTGAGGTCTATGAACGTTACATTCAATCTGAAGTTCAATTCAGGCGTTCTGTGTAGCAGGCAGGCGTTCTGGCATGAAGCCACGGCAGAGTCGTACAATCGTGGCAGGCACCAAACATGACAATTGTGCAACGGGTGGGTGGATTACAAGTACCCGCTCATTACAAACTGTTCAGCTGCTCAGGTGCCATGGTCCGCGTTTTGGGCACTTCGTGTATTAGAAAAAATGAATAAATCCAGAGTAGTAGACTCTTTCCTACTGTATTTACCTACTATCGAAGACAAAACTCAACCATCCTCCTATCTTGTATATACTAATGTGGTATTTTTTTGTTTCGTTCATCAACAGTTATGCATGAATTAAAAAAAACGTTTTTTCGTCCTAAATACGTAAATAAAAATAAACGATGACAATGGACAAGCTTGCATATACTTGTGTGGGCAGCGCTAGCCAACAAGACCGAAGGAAGGCACACGGACGCGTAGCTTTCGAGAAATAAATAATGTCCTTGTTAAAAAAGTGATCCAAAGCTTGATCACCCACTTGTCAGGAATTGGTCCTGCTGTTGGCTACAAATGGTTGTGAACGCCACCAGCATTCGTAACCTGGACTACGCGTACAACTGTGCCACTGTTCCACGTAGGGCATCTTCCACCACCGGGTGAGGCCAGTGGTGATAGTGATGGCGGACAAGCGCTACCGTCTGCCCCCGGAAATCGATTGGCTGCAGCGCACCGAGGGTGCCGAGAACAACTACGAGGAGTACATGAAGCAGGAGTTCGGACAGGAGCAGATGTACATCCAGGAGGACTTCTGAGCTGCTCCTGCTGGATCACTCATTCGCGTGCGATTGCCCAGTATATTAGTGCGGGATTTTAAATAGTGCAATTAGCGATCATTTTTGCCACGGCAATTCTACGATAGTTTTTGTTTTTTGATTTTTCCGAGCCAAATGGAAACGGGTCTGTGAACTCGTACTTGAGGCTTCATTCTGCTTGCGTCCTTGTTCATTACACTTTCAATTTCGCACTCTGTCACAATGGTGAACCATCGCTTACGTATAGAAAAAGCACAAGTACGCATTTATAAGACACGCTTTAGCTGGCCCCGTGAAATGAACTAAATATAATACGTGATGTGCTGTAATTTCAACAGTAATAAACAATTTACATAACAAGCTTAGGGTGTGTAGTTTATGCAGTTTGCCCCCCTTTATAGTCAACTACTCTACTGACAGTGCGAATGCAAAACTGAAGTATAGCACGTTAAAATGAAATTCACAATGTTTTTGTCAATAAATTTACGGGAGGCGTAATCTTTGTCCCTACTTTGAACCATATGATCTAAAGCATTGCCTTCGAGATTCAGAGTGAATATACAGTCACGGGGTTGCAATTTTATTTTCCTACGTATCGGATAATCTCTCCGGGTTCATTAAAGTTACAGACCGTTACTCCCGTATAAGCAAGAAAACCATCAATTTCACGTTCAAGAGAGTTTCCTGAGTGCCCGTGTTGCTACGGCTTGGGTTTTCAGTTGAGCATTCAGCATTGTAGTTCAGTGACCGTGTTGCTGTCTACCGGTTTGTTTCCTACGAAAGGCATAAAAAGGATCTCAATGGAAACTATCGAATGCAATCTACGAAATGCTAACGTGCGCATGCGCTGAGCAGTGGATTTCGGTGAGATGTTATTGAATCGGCGCGATGAACCTTCCGCAGATGTGAATGCCCCGCAAACCACAGCATATCCAGGGAGTGAATCATGATGAGCGGGGCGAAGCGTCCGTCAGCCCGTCCGTGCTTCCGTCCGTTCGTTCGTTCTTGTTTCCGCCGTCCACGCGACCATTCATGCGCCCATCCATGCGTCCGCCGCACGGATGGACGCATAGATGGACGTGCGTTCGTTCGTGAGTCCGTCCAACTATCTGTCCGTCTGTCTGTTCCTGCGTCCATCCGTCCGTACGTCCACGCGTCTATCCATCCGTCTGTCCGCATGCTACACCGTCTGTCCATTCGTCCATGCGTCCATCTTGCGAACACTCCAAGTACAACAATCTCCCATCTCGCAGCCCCTGTGGCCTATACCCGCTCTAGAGCGGGTATGTACCACCGCTGGCTACGTACTACTACATACATACAAGGGTTAGACAGACCCAAGCTTTAAGGAGCTTCGCCCCTAAAACCTTTTAACCAAGACACTTGTAAGGTTCGCATATATCTTAGAATATAGATATCTACTGCAGACTGAAGAATTTTCACTGTAGTCGCCCAACTGGGTTCATTAGGCTGTATTCACATGATTGACGTGATCACATATGGATCAGTCACTGTTTGACTTACTTTGAATTCCTCCGCAGGCAGCTATAACATTGCCCGGAAGACGTCACGCTACAAGCGAGAATTTCGGCATTTTGCCCGAGGATTCCCACAAAAATTTGGCCTTCCATCGTTTCATGAATTGGTCCGCGTGGACCGAGGCGGAAAAGTGGGAAAAGCTGATGTACTGATGAATGGTGACATAGTAGGCAATCCACAGGCTCGAGTCGTGATTTGGTCCGTCGTGTGAGTACTGCTTTAGGGAAAATTTAGCGGTCTCCAATAGTAGAGTAAATAGCGTTCGGAATCACCATCCACTTATTCCAACGACACAATCCGCTTATATAATGAACTAGACCAGCAGGTGACACAGTACATAACAAAGTCGGTGACCATTACCTGTGGTGCGAACAGGCTGTGTCCTCAAACCAGGCAAAAGATAGTGCAGACTGCCTTTTGAACGCATGTCAACGGTTGCTGCTTGTGCACACAAATTCACACGTCTACTAAACCGTGACAATGCGACATCGAATGAATGAACGCAACCTCGAACACAGCACGCTTGAAATCATTTCCTCTAGCCTCGCCTAAACAGTCTGCAGATAATAAAACGAAGTTGGTCCTAGAGAACCTCAATGAGACAACACCCGAAGGCGGTCTGATCACGATTTTTTCGCACTGTTCTTTAAATGCGAAGCATTTCTTAGCAAACTTTGGTGACTTTGAGCGTATCTATCTATCTATCTATCTATCTATCTATCTATCTATCTATCTATCTATCTATCTATCTATCTATCTATCTATCTATCTATCTATCTATCTATCTATCTATCTATCTATTATCTATCTATCTATCTATCTATCTATCTATCTATCTATCTATCTATCTATCTATCTATCTATCTATCTATCTATCCTTCTATCTATCTATATATCTATCTATCTATCTATCTATCTATCTATCTATCTAGCTATGACATTTTGGTCTCCTGGCCATTTCAATTATGGTATCGATACACAACTTGGTATGGCATAACATGACTATATGAAGAACGTATTTGACTAGTCAGGACATTAAACCATGATATATATGTCATGAATGTCATAATTAACATTTCATGGTCCTGCAGCTCTTGTGGTGGTTTTGTTCACATGACATGTTGAAAAACTGGTATGCTATAACATTATTGCATGGCGAACACAAGCGACAGACCCTAACATGAAAATCATGACATGCGTGTCATGTAACAACGTGACTACACGCCACACTCATGATGCGCTGGCGGCCGTTTCGCTAGCGTCACATATGCCAAACTTGGTAATTAGTGACGCCAATGGATGACGAAGGTACGTCCCTGGTGCGAACATAATAACGAGATGCCTGTCATGTGAGAACATGACTACATGCCACAGTCACGGCGCCAATACATTTTGACGTGACGTGGGGCGCGTGCTCGCCGGCGTTCATTTGGTTGCGTCACGCCGGCGTGACCATGCCATGCAGCGGTCCTGCCATATACTAACAGACGGGCGCCGCACTGCGTTGCTTTGACGCATGAGCGTTTGAGCGCGTCCGGCGTCCCTCCGTCACGAAAAAAGGGATACGCAGTGTTGTCTGGGTAACGCATCAGCGGGAAATGCAGCATGTCGCATTTTGCGTCGGTTGCCGTGGGGCCGTGCCGACAGATTCTGGTCGCGCCGGGCGTCAGACCATAGAGTGCTCCCGTTTTTCTAACGTAGCATCACTGTGCCCAGTGTGCGCGCGCTTCAACGCAACCTTGGAGTATATAGGGCCCTTCATGATGCGCTCGCTGCCGTTTAGCTAGATCCACATATACGAAATATAATATTACGTGACGTGAATTGTTGACAAAATATATGACTGGCGCAAACATGATAAACCTCACACGCATGTCATGTAAAAACTTGCGAACATGCCACGCTTATAGCGTGCTCGCGGCCGTTTTGTTAGCTCCACCTAAACTAAATTTCGTGTAATCTGACGTGAATAGATGGCGAAGGTTAACTACACTCAAACATAATAATATTGACACGGAAGTCATGTACAACATCATTTACCTCCACCTCGTAACGTTGTGCTGACTTTAAAGTGACATATCAACATTTCTCATTTGTGCTTCGCACATCTTCAATTCCCACTCTACGTGGGATCTGCAATTTTTTTTCCGGACCCCACGCATATAGACCCTTTTCTAAATTCTGCGCCAGCTCCCGATTGAGAGAGAGAGAGATATATCGTCATCATCATTATCAACATCATCTTCAGCCTGACTACGTCCACTGTTCACCACCGCGGTCGTCTAGTGGGTAAGGTACTCGGCTGCTGACCCGCAGGTCGCGGGATCGAACCCCGGCTGCGGTGGCTGCATTTCCGATGGAGGCGAAAATGTTGTAGGTCCGTGTGCTCAGATTTGGGCGCACGTTAAAGAACCCCAGGTGGTCGAAATTTCCGGAGCCCTCCACTACGGCGTCTCTCATAATCATATGGTGGTTTTGGTACGTTAAGCGCCACAAATAAATCAATCAACTACGTCCACTGCAGGGCAATGGCATCTCTCATGTTCCGCCAGTTAACCCGGTCCTGTGTTTGCTGCTGCCAATTTATACACGCAAACTTCTCAATCTCATCTGCCCACCTAACCTCCTGCTCCCTAACCCGCTTCCCTTCTCTGGGAATCCAGTTAGTTACTCTTAATGACCAGCGGTTATCTTGTCTACGCGCTACATGCTCGGCCCACGTCCATTTCCTCTTCTATTTTTAAAGTATGATATCCTTAACACCCGTTTGTTCCCTAATCCACTCTGCTCTCTTCTTGTCTTTTAAGGTTGCACCTACCGTTTTTCTTTCCATTGCTCGCTGCGTCGTCCTCAATTTAAGCTGAACCCTTTTTGTAAGTCTCCAGGTTTCTGCTCCGTAGCTAAGTACCGGCAAGATACAGCGGTTGTATACCTTTCTCCTAAGGGATAGTGGCAATCTACCTGTCATAATTTGAGAGTGCTTGCCAAATGTGCTCCACCCTATTCTTATTCTTCTAGTTACTTCAATCTCGTGGTTTGGTTCCGTGGTTATATCCTGCCCTAAGTAGACAGTCTTTTACAACTTGAAGTGCACTAATACCTATCTTGAAGCGCTGCTCTTTTCTGAGGTTGTTGTACATTACTTTCATTTTCTGCAGATTCATTTTAAGACCCACCTTTCTGCTCTCCTTGTCTAACTCCATAATCATGAGTTGCAATTCGTCCCCTGAGTTACTCAGCAATGCAATGTCATCGGTGAAGCGCAGGTTACTAAGGTACTCTCCAAGAACTCTTATCCCTAACTGTTCCTATTCTAGGCTTCTGAAAACCTCCTGTAAGCACGCGGTAAATAGCATTGGGGAGATTGTGTCCCCCTGCCTTAGACCTTTCTTGATTGGTATTCTGTTGCTTTCTTTATGAAGCACTATGGTAGAAGATGATCCCCTGTAGATTTCTTCCAGGATGTTTATATATACTTCATCGACACCCCGATTCCGCAGTGTCTGCGTGACTATACTCTAAGAGCTAGCAGTAACCCAGATGACACCCCACCAGTAATGATAGAAGAAGTCAGAAAAGCTTTGGAGGGCATGCAAAGAGGCAATGCTGCTGGTGAGGATCAGGTAACATCAGGTCTGCTGAAAGATGGAGGACAGATTGTGTTAGAAAAACTAGCCACCCTGTTCACGAGGTGTCCCCTGACGGGAAGAGTACCAGAGTCTTGGAAGAACGCTAACATCATCTTAATACACAAGAAAGAAGATGACAAGGACTTGAAGAATTACTGGCCGATTACTGCGGCTTGGTCTCTGTAGTATACAAGCTATTTACAAAAGTATTTGCTAACAGAGTAAAGAAAACATTAGAATTCAATTAACCAAAGGAACAAGCAGAGTTTCGAACAGGCTACTCAACAATCGACCACTTTCATACTATCAATCAGGTAATAGAGAAATGCTCAGAATATAACCAACCACTAAACATAGCCTTCATAGATTATGAGACAGCGTTTGATTCAGCAGAACTATCAGCCATCGCTTGTAGTGAGTTTTATTTAAGCGTGTACCTGCGCTTGAGGCTGTTGTTTGGGTGGCCGACCTCTAAGTGTAGGGCGATTTAGCAGTAGCTCACACTTCTCCGCCGAGCAGGATAGTCCAGTTCCTTGTAAATACTGTCCGACTGTGTCAATCCCCTCCTGTGTAATCTCTGTTCAATGGAATTGTCACTGCCGTCGCACACCCAGATGGTGATGTCGTCGGCGTAAATGGTGTGATAAAGTCCTTGGATGGTTCAAAGGCTTGAAGGAAGACCAATGAGGGCGAGTTTAAACAACAAGGGAGAGATCACGGAACCCTGCGGGGTGCCCGCACTTCCTATGGTTATTTCGTACGACCTGAGTGCTCCCAGAGTGATCGTGGCCATTCTGCCCGTAAGAAATGCCCTTACATGGTTGTAAGTGCGAAGCCCCAAGTTTAGCATATTGACCTGATTTAAAATGGTGCTATGCGCGACAGAGTCAAAAGCCTTCTTGAGATCAAGACCAAGTACGCCCTTAGTGGAGCGTCCGGTACTGTCTATGATGTGAGGCTTAAGCTGCAACATGGCATCCTGCATTGAAAGATGCCTGCGGAAGCCAATCATGGTGTGTGGGAAAAAATCATTGTCTTCGAGGTAATTTGTCAGACTAGCAAGGAAAGCGTGTTCCATCAATTTGCCTATGCAAGATGTTAAGGAGATGGGCCTAAGATTGTCAGTATTCAGTGGTTTGCCTGGTTTCGGAATTAGAATCACCTTGGCCGTTTTCCAATGCGGGGGCAAGATTCCGGTGTTCCAGCAAATAATAATATAGTGTGTGACATGCGTAATCGACTCAACGTCCAAATTGCGTATCATCTTATTCGTGATGTTGTCCGGACCTGGTGCAGATTTGGTGTTAAGTTTTTGTTGAGCGGCACAAATATTCGCTTCGGTGAATTCTTCGTCTAGAGTGATGTTGACCTGCCCCGTATAATCTGGATGCTGTTGAGTAGGAGCCTGTGAGATGTATTTGAGCTCTACCTCTGTAAGAAACTCCTTGTCGGTGCCCTTGTGAGCATGTATTAGTTTGTTGATGGTTTGTCGTTGGACGGTTTTGCTGTCTTCTGGATCGAGCAGGAACTGTAGAAAATGCCATGTTTTACTAAGACTTAGCTGCCTGTCCATCGCATCCCAGGTTTCATCCGAGTGTTGCCGGCTTAGCTGTGTTGCATACATCTCTATCTCTGTGTTGAATAGTGCTATGCGTTTCTTGAGGTTTCTGTTGTGTTTCTGTGTCTTCCACCTCTTTTGGAGCGATTGCTTTGGATCACACATGTGGAGGAGCCAGCTGTCGATCTTTTCGAAATGTGCCTCGGGAGGTACGATTCGGGTGTCATTATTAATATCCTGTTTAGGCGTGTGTATCCAGTCTTCTATGTCGCTGATGGGTTGGACTTGGTTCTCCCGTGATTTGCCGAACTGGGTCCAGTCTACCCACTTTAGTTGTTTTCCCATGGGTTTACGTAGGCCACCTTGAACATGTACCTCAATGATGTAATTGGTCGCTACCCGGTCCTCTAGGGTATTTTTTCAGGTGGCTGCTGATGTGTTCCTCGTGAACGTCAGATCAGGCGTTGTGTCTTTACTGGAGCTAGTGCCCGCACGTGGGGGTGTGCTAGTGTTGGTGATGAGAGTTAATCCCTCCTGCTGCGAGTCAAACCTTTAGGAAACACATAAGAGTATCCCCAGGCAGTGTGCGGTGCGCTGAAGTCTCCCGCTATTGAGATAAAATTTTGGCCAGCGATGTTGAGGGCACGTTTAAAGAGTGTGAGAAATCTTTGCTTCTTTTGTTTAGGGTTGCTGTATATGTTTAGTATAGACTTCCGTGTGTCTTGCGTTGCGGAATGAGTTCAATAAATACTTTGTCTATATTGGTGATTTCCGTGTCGTGTTGCGTGAACGTTAGGTTTCGTCTAACTAGGGTGGTAAGCACAGTCGTCTCCCTGTTGGCATGTCCGATTGAGCGGTAGTCTGCCAATTTAGCGAGACAATGTGTCTCCAACAATAAAATGATATCGGGCTTAACTTTCTCTTTAAGGTATCGGTGAAGATTTGCTTGCTTATTCGCGTACCTTCTACAGTTCCATTGCCAAATTGTGTAGGCGTGATTTCTAGCTATGATGAGATGCAGGGGTAGGAATGTCGCCGGCTGTGTCACACTGAATGCCGACGAGGAAGGTCGCTTTACATTCGCTGTGGGGTCCAGTCCACTAGGTGGCAGATGGGTAATTCTAGCCTCCACAGCGATGAGTCGCTGTTGTAGGTGCTTGTTTTGTTGCTGGGTAATTTTATCTATAGTCTCTACGCGGTCGGTAAGGGCTCAGATCAGTCAGGATGCGTTGTTCATCCACTCACACAATTCTTTGACTGATTGCTGAACTTCCTTCAGAACTTTATTCTCTGGCGTCACGCGTGTGGGTTTGTCTTCATTGGCCTGGGTTTCAGCTCTGCGCTTGGGAGGTGGTGGTGTTGTACCTTCCTCCACTTTTTCACTGGGTGTAACAGCTGAGAGCGGTGGTACTACTGATGGCGCATGTTTTGTTCTTTTATAGTGGTGTAACTCATCCTTGGGGGTCCTGTTTTTCTCTCTTAAAGCTGTCATTTTCTGGTTACATTGTGCTAACATCTGGTTTAGCTGTGCTATTGCAACCTCAAATTTACCAAGTTTGCCTTGAGAAGCGGCCCCCTTGACTAAGTCTACCTAGTCCACCTTGAAGGTTGCGCCAGGTCCAGGTGTACGGCTCCGAGACGTTGACTGTGACCGGGAGCGGGGCCGGGAGCGGGGCCGGGAGCGGGGCCGGGAGCGGGGCCGGGAGCGGGGCCGGGAGCGGGGCCGGGAGCGGGGCCGGGAGTGGAGCTGGCAGCCGGGCCGGGGGCGAGACCGCGACCAAAACCGCGACCGAGATCTCGACCAGGCTTTCTTTTCGGGCTTCCGGGTAGGAGTAGTGTCGCGCTGTTCGAGGCTGTTGTCGAAAGGCGTTGGCTTCGTCGGGTAGTCCTCATATTGTTGTTGTCGTTGCTCCCATCGCCGGCGTTTCACCAGGTACAGCGTTTTGTAACGTGCCCTGCACGCGTTCTCGGCCGTCTGATGGTCGCCCCCGCATAGTTGACAAGTGGGCTTGCATTGGTAATCTTGCGGGGGTTGGTCGTACCACAGCCACGGCACACGTGGTCTTTCGGGTTTGGGCATACATCTGCGTGGTGCCCCAGGCGACCGCATTGGTAACACGTCTCTATCTGCTTGCGGTAAAGGGAGCACCTCAACACTGCTCCACCGTATCGGACGTATGTTGGCACGCAAAGACCAGCGAACAGTACGATCATCGTCGTTGTGTTGCTGAGGCGTTGTGCAGCGATGACTGTGGGGTTTTTTGTCGTAATCGCATTTGCCGTGATATCTCGGGTGGTATCTTCCAACGGGATATCACGTATCACGTCTTTTGACGTACCGTCTGGTGCTGCGTCATATGCGCTGGTATTGTACGTCCTGTTGCCGACCACAATGCGAGAGATTTTTTTGTATCTATCAGCATGCGCCTCGATTGGTGTGCTCACAACGATGCTATTTTGCTGGAAATTCGGGCATATTGTGTCCTCATCTTGGGCGTCTCTCAGAATTTTAGGGGCGTGGTAAATGCTAGTAGCCAGTCGGGCAGCACCATGATCGGTAAGTCGAAGGCCGCATCTAGGTCGGATGATGATCTTGTAGTCGCCTCGGGGCAGTGGAGGCATCCGGCTTAATCTTGTTATTTGACTCAGACAATGCTCACGCCGTTTCCTGCTGTTATTCAGTCGTTGAGAGTCCGCACCGGGTTCTAGTGATTGCCCACGGGTCGACCTATTTGATCCTACGGTGCTCCATCCTGTACTTTCTTCGAATTCTTCACGGGAAATGGGTTCTCCCTCCACAGTGACCTCTATTTCTTCTCAGAAAGTCGGACACGTCAAACGCGCCGACTGGCGTTTCTTGGTGCCCGCAGAGTTAGGCCGGCCTAGGCAGCAGCGTCTCTGGCAGCTGCGCTGCTGGTGGCTTGGCGGGTGTTAGGCGTAGCTCTCCCACCAGCGTGGTTGACAAAAAAAATTGCCCGCAGCTTCCCTCGGGGGAACACTGAGGAGGATGCGGAGCATATAATTGGTTAACGGGGTGTTAAAGCGCGACTTACTTGGGTCGATGGATAAATTGGTTAACGTGGTTGTGAAATGGGGTGTTAAATTGCGACTTACTTGGGTCGATGGCTAAATTGGTTAACGTGGTTGTAGGAGGGGGTGTTAAATGAGTGAACACGTACACACGTATGCGAAAGGACGGCGCTGGTCGAAGGGACGTCGATCATTGTGTTTGTGGATTCGTTGGAATTCATTTCACCGCGACCTTGGACGTCGACGCGCCGTACAAACCAACCGACGAGCGGCAACTGAGCGAGCGAGCGCCGACCTTGAGTATATATACAGCGCGACGGCGCATGCACTGTCAGCTGTTGAATGTTCTCGAAGGAGAAGCGCGCGCGCGGCACAGATGGCGACGGCGTGACGGCGCATGCGCTGTCAGCTGTCGAATGTTCTCGAAGGAGAAGCGCGCGCGGCACAGATGGTGGGCGACGGCACGACGGCGCATGCGCGCGCGTCAGCTGTCGAATGTTCGAGAAGCGGTGCGGACGGCGCGGACGGCGCACTACAAGGCGCGAGTATAAGATGCTTCCGCATCTAAAATGCGTCGGTAAAGGTGTCAAAATTCAAGCCCCCACCTGGAATTCGGTGCCGGGCGATTCCTGATGACAAGCTGAATACGCGGGTACCAAAGTCTTGTGGGCTTCTAGGTGACTTCCGCTGCAAAACATGCATTGAAACCGGAGCCGACACGACGCGCGTCCACTCGCTCCGACGACAGCAGCGTCTCCCCCGAAATCGAAAACACATTTTTCCGCTATGTATTGTTAACCCAAGGGACGCTCATAGGCGTACCGTCCAAACGCGGTACACGTCCAGCAGGAATGCAAGCAGTGTCCGTGTGCGCTGCAGGGAACGCTCATCGGCGTCGCTGGGATACACAGCCTACCGGCTGGTATGAGCGAACAACATTTGGTGGAAGAACCAGATTGCCAGAGTAAATTATCTAAAGGTTCTTTTATGGGCACGGTATTTGACAATAGGAAGTGCTGGATGTACCCCTGAGGTCGTGTGGCCCTGTAAACAGGCATTTCAGTGTATGTATACTACACTGCTTGAACGTAGATAACAGTAGCCTCCCTGGAGATCAATGCTAAGAGGAAGACTCGGGATGGCAGCCCTGGAGACAGTGAATATCTCGGGGTGGGAAGGGTACATTACTAGATATCGCTACCCGCTCTGCTACGGAGGCAGACAGTTTCCTAAGAGAAGCCGAGCTGAGCACGTCACCGCGACGAGCAGCGACAAGTTCAAGCTCTTCGAAACTGCTCTTATCTTACCCCCTGCTCATGTTTCATTGCGTATAGATCATTCTTGCCATTTTGGTATCCCGAAATGTCGCACTGTATCATATTCAAATTCGTTTATTCCTAGAACTACATCAGAGTGGAATCGCCTGCCAGCATCCCTAGTGCTTACTAACAATATTGACCAGTTTATTAAAAAAGTGTCTTATTACTTCACTTCTGTGTAGCTTGAACTTCACAGTGTTTATTTACCTTATAATGTGTCATATGCATGCAGTTGTCAATGTTAGTTTTGTTATCTTTTCATCGCTAGAGGCAATACCTGTGTAGATTTGTGTTAAACTTTTGTATACTTCTACGCACCTCTGGATACTTGTTTGTTCAGTGCTTTTGTATATTTGCTCATATGTGTGCAATGTTTGTACAATTCGAACACCTTTCAACATCCTGATCCTGTACCACTCCCCTCAACAATGCCCTCTGGGCCATGAGGGTACCTGAAATAAATAAATAGATAAATAAATAAATTTGGGACGAAAAATTCCACGGGGAATAATATATTGCCTAATGCGAAATATTAGCGCACCTTCGGGCTGGGGTATCACTAGCTGTGTTTCAGGTTCGTTTTACAGCGCGTGCTCTAATAAGACTAGAATACATGCCACACGTGGCGCCGTGGTTGTACACCGCTCACGCCGGTGTTCATAAACAGTATCGAACAAAAAAAACTCGGTAAATAAAAAACAATGGGACTCAAACCTGGGTCCACAGTGGGCCAGCACCGTATTTTACCACTAAGCCACGCCAGTGCTTAGGACTCATCTCTAAAGTGGTCTTGTGCAGGCTTTGTGTCGGGGAAACAAATCATATTGATATGAGTAATAAAGCATTTGAAAACATCAAAGGAACAGCTAGGCGTCACACAAAGCGAATAAAGTAAAGAGTTTGTCGTCCACATCTACAACCCATTAGAAAGCATGTTCGTAGTTGCCTATTAACTGTGGCGCATTCCCACTTCAGGCGTATTTTTTGATTGTTCATTTTTTAAGTGTGGAGCGGATACCGCTCTTCTCCGAAGCATGACAAAGGATAGCATAGTCAATGACGGCCTACCACACAAAACTTGTTATTTATTATGGCGTTGAAGGTATACTCAGCAGTGTGAATATAGCATCTTAAAGACTGTTTAAAAATCAATCAATCAATCAAAGAACTTTATTTTCACCAAAAACAAAAACATCTACGGTGAAAAAAGGTGGCCGGGAAAAAAGCTGTCCAATGACAGCTTGACAAAGCCCCAGCCACCTATAGGGGGGGAAACGACAGGGTACAGCCCCTAATAAATGTGGGGGAAAAATTCATAAACAGAAAAATGCAGTCGCTAAACAGTTTCAAATTGATATCATAGCACATTCACTACGGGCGCAGGTGCACTACAAAGTCAAATGTACCTAATTATACACTTGCTAATGACAAGTAACGAGAAAAAAAGACAAGAAAAGTCGAAAAGAAAAACAGACAAAAACAAAAAGTAAATAAAGCTAGAGAAGAAGAAAAAACAAAAAATGGAAAGAAATATATTAGGCACTTCAAGTACATTAAAATGTACAATGCGCAGTGATATACTAATATGCATGCGCATAGGATTCACATATATATATATACATATACACATATATATATATACATATATATAAAGATATATATACATATATATATACACATATATATACACATACATCATATGAATAATGAAGGAAAAAAGAAAACACAATACCTTGCGAAACACGTGTATACTCCAATATTGGAAAAGGCTCTGAAAAGCCGCTCTTCTATATTTCGCTGTGACTGCGCTGCGTGTTAAGCACAGGTCTGGCTTTTTTTGGTATGACTATGCCATAAAATACAATTTTCGTGAAGTAGGTCAGCGCCAACTGCGTCATTCGTGTTTCTGTGAATAAACGTAATACACACATGTATTATGTTCTTTTTGGTGACGCTCTATGTGGCTGATGAAGATAAAAAAACTATGGCTGAGCACTTTGCCATGAGTTGGAAGCATTATTCAACACACTGGTGACGCAATTGGCAGTTTGTGATGACTGGTTATTATTTAACTCTTCTGCAGCACTATATTACAAAGAATGTGATTCTGTGTCTGAAATAATCGAGGCCACGATCTTTTTGCAAATGAGTTTTATGCTCCATCATCGGTCGTTATTAGAATCGTTGACTGTGACGCAGTGCAACTTTGTTAGAATCTCAATTGGTCGGGATAATGTTTCCTCATTTTATATTTTTGTGTCGATCAGTTAAGTTTATATGTCTATCGGTTAGCGACTAATGATGACAGCGACACCATGCAACGCTCACTATAACACTCGAAGCTCACTCACTGCACGCCAAGCTCCGGAAGATCCCTTTCGCTTTGCCCATATGATGGCATCCTAGCACCGTAGGAAAGGCTGCCCAGCGTTCGCAGAGGACCTGTAGCCGCGCGATCTGAGCTAGTATCCATGCTTCAATCACCTCCGGGGATGTGTGTGCATGACCTGGCTCATGAGCCCGTGAGTAGCCACGCTGATGAGTCCCAGCGCACTTTTTATACTTTCCTGCATTAAAGTATCGAGTTCACTCCCCTCACATTGAGGTCAGTTTAACAGTGAGGTCACATAAGTAATGTGGCTCAAGAGAAACCCGTGGTATAGTGCCGAAGGGGTCTGTTTTCCCTCAGGCATTCTGTTTAGGTTGAGACCCTTAATATTAGCCTAAGCATGTTGCCCGTCTTGGAGTGGATGTGGGCCCAAGCCCAGTGATGATCGGCACTATGCCGAATAATTACCATTTAGGGACATGAGAATTCCCTATTTCGGAAATGTTTTTCTGCGAATGTTCTCGAAATTACCAGCATATATTCCTGTACAACAGTACTGATTTACGCCCCCGTCCACACACACATACTACGATTCCACGTGTCTCACGTACTGGCGATTTGTGAGATCATGACTAGCCCTTCCACTGCCACACAAGAAAAGAATAACTTTAGCAATTCATATACTGTTTGTACACTATAAATTGTGGGCTGAAGTCGAGCACGAATAGTGACCTAGAAATCACTCCACGTAAACGTCAGAAAGAAATATCAAAGGCTATGCTTGCACGTTGCATGCGCCAGAACTGATTGCAGCACATGAAGTCGTACTGTGACCGCTAATTATTGGCCATCATGGAAGATTTTATTAATTCTTGAAATTCTCTCGTCGCAGGCCAGCAAAGCGACGCGGGCATTGCTAAGTTTTCTGAAGACGACTGGACTACGCGACCGCTTATAAGCTTGCAATGGACAATGTTACATCTACACACACGTTGCCCTTCACTTCTCTCTCTCTTCTCCTTTAATCCCCTCACCCCTTCTCCCCGTGCAGGGGAGCAAACCGGAGGTGCGTCTGGTTGACCTCCCTGCCTCTCATTTCTTCCCTTCTTGCTCCTCCTCCTGAAATTTCCTGTAATTTTATGAAGATTATAGTTTACTTTTGGCACAAAATGACCGGTTAAAATTCTTCAAAAAAGAGAAAATTTTATGCGTGGAACATCACTGCCCAAGCCTGCGAATTTCCGCTCTCGGATCCAACGCGGAGGCCGAATATCCTTATACAGATAAACCGCAAAATTGGCTGCCTTGCCATTATTGTTGGAGTGATTTGTACCTTATAAAAAAACTCCCACCGGGTCCGACTGGTGGGAGACATTGATATAGAGAGTAAGAGCCCCGAAGCCCCATATTCTCTAGAAAACTTTCTGCGACACACAATACCTATTGGACCGCTTTCTCCACCTTAGCATCCGAACCTCCCATGCATTGGACCATAATGGCATCGGCGTATCGGACATAGTTGGTATTAGCAGTAGCAGAAACACTTACTAAGTGGCTTTTCATGGGAATGCTTAACATTAGCAGCTTAACGATGCCCTTTTCAACTGCAGGTTGAATTACTAAATATTTATGATTATGATGCACTATTTACGACACACAAAGGCTTAGCCACACGTTCGCGACTATCTTCAATTTATACTACAGCAAGACATCGACCCATTAGATACTACTGATTTATTGAGACTGTTTTTGTAGGTGTGGACTGTTTCCATTTGTCACTTTGTGTCAGTGCTCGTCACAAAGTGTAGAACTACAGAATTGTTTATATGTTCATATTTTTCTATGTCCCAACGTGATTCTGTACGCTTTTTGATTTTTCTGCACATGTGGGCATCAAATATTCGTTTTTTTTGCTTGTATTCTTTGCCCTGGTATTTGTTTCACCACTTGTTTGTATCATTACTTGCTTTTTTCTAGTCATGTCTTTTGTTCTTACCCTGTCATTGGTGCCGCAGGGTGACAGAGCTTAATCAAGCTGTAGTAACGTAAGCTTTCCTCGTCTCCCCATTTTTAACCATAATGCCTTTTTGTTTTAAATCGAATCACTGATTGTTTGATTTGATTAGTGAATAATTGATTTCTTTGCGGCTTTTGAGGAAGGCACAAAGCAATCAAATGAACCTTTGATACCGACGCCATGCTTCAAACTGCCTCCAGGTTGAACTTATATGAAATTACATCGACGGCTTTGGTGACAGCAAAGGCTAATATTTCCAAAACATCTCGTGTTCTTCGGTCGATAATTTGCCTCGTTATCAAGAGCATCACATCTTCGCTGGAGAGGACGAGACGGAAGCCCACCGTGTAGTGTGGATCGACCTCTTCAGCCTCGTTTTTCCCGCGTGATTCATTCCATTCTCTAATGCGTGTGGTGTGAGGGAGATGGAACGTAGGTTCTCCTTCGCGAGTGCGATGCCCAGCTTGGGAATGAGTACCACCGAGGTGGCCCTCCAGGCCTCCAGTGTGTGGCCTTCAGCCTAGAGGAGATTGACCTCCTCGGTAAACGTAGCGATGAACTTATGATCGCGATCAGACATGTGTTGTTCGTAATTGCAGCAGTACTTCGGGCTCAGTTATTATCAAGCTCATGAAGCAAGGCTCCGATATCAAGTTTCTTAATGGGCGAGTCAATTTCCTCCAGTAGTCAGGTCTGGTACACCAACTAATTCTAGTCTTAGAACGGGCCAACCAAGACGTAATCGCAACACAAATGAACATGAAAGCCTGGAAAGAAGAAATATGTCTGGCCGTTCGTCTTTTCTTCACGAGCGGAATCATCCTACCGTGCTCATACCGTATACTACTGGCACATAGACTGTTTGGACCTCAGTAAGCAGCTTCCCTATATTCCCTCTAGGTGCCGCATGAATTGCTGGAGTTGCGAATATGCTTATTCCTTCTCTGGATTCCCAAAGAGGGGAAGCGGATTCCCAGAGAAGGTAACCTCAAAGACAATTCAGACTGTCTTGGTTGCAATGAACGCATCCTCAAATAATCCTGAGAAGATTTCCTCCAATGGGTCATACTTGGTCTGACGAGCCTTGCTGTCCTTTATTAACTCGTCCCAGTTCATCATGCTGAACTTATTAGGTGAAGCTAATAGGCTTTCCTGCGTGACCAAGCGGTGTCACGAAGCGCGCCTCCGACAATGTATTACGAAGGGCGCCACGAATCTCGCCGTTGCCACCACTCTTACGAAAGACGCCGACACTGTCACCAGCCGTTAGGTAGCGTAGGTTTCTCAGCTCGCGACTGCTTCTGCGCAGAGCTGATAGACGAGCGGACGAGACGACGGTGAGTTAAACAAGGTTTATGTACAGCGTATATACAGAGGCGTTACAAATCAATGATTGATTTGTGGGGTTTAACGTCCCAAAACCACCATTTGATTATGAGAGACGCAAGGCGTCACAAATTCGGCACTGGGGCCGACAGCTTAGAGACCCGAAGAGCTGAGTTCTTCTCTCTAACACACAGGTCTACTGCTCGCGACGCGCCACAGGGCTTTTTTTATATGCACCGGGAGGATTCTTTGAGTAACCAAATGTCCTACTAGAAGCGCCGCTGGCCGTGAGGTCAGAATCCTCTATTGGGGTCACCGCTGGGCCACGTCATTCTCATCGAATGCGGTGCCGCTGCGCTGCACGTGGCTGCACCCAAGGACGAGTGACGTCGCCACGTATTGCGTCAGACTCGCCAGACAGAAGGCGCCGATTGCTTTGACGGGCTCACTGTGCGTGCGCGACAGAAAGGCACCGCCGCCTGATAACGCCGTTGAGTTGTTCGCGTCAGGCGGGCTCGCGTGCTGGCCTTGACACAGATTGACTTTTTCAGAGGCATGGACGTTCGGGGTGGACTCGCAGGCATAACAGCACCCCTGCCGCCAGACAATGCGCCGGAAGGACGAGCTGCTTCCACTCGGCTTGGATGTCAGGCGCGCTCGTTCGACAGGTCCCTCCAGGTTTGCCTCCAGGGCCATGAGGAGAATACAGCTCCAGACTCTGTTCCGGGAAAACATTCCATTCTTGAGGACGGATTTCAGATCCACTGGCTTGTAGCCACAACTTGTCGACCAGCTTTGCTCGTCTCTTCTGACTATCTTTGGTCTCAGTACTTGTTGATGGTTCTGCAACTTGTCAAGAACGGTTCGAAAACAGACAACACAGGACACAAGCAAGTGCCCTCGGTCACCCGACAGAACACCAAACAAAGTATAGTACAACATATACCTAGCTACGTGTCTATCGGAATTTCGTTCCCTCTACTTCAAGGGGCACATGTGGGGCACAAGACTTCAATTGAGAACTCACATTTTTACACGTACAACAACGTAATGAAATAGTATACAACATAAAGTTGGCTCCTTGAGCTCACTCTAGACGAGAGCGCTCAGCTAAGGTCGTGATGAGGACAAAAGTTTGCCGCGAATCACCAGCGAGAAACCGAAAGGTGGAGAAGAAACTACTTAAAACGCAGGGCTCAATGCGTCTGCATCAGCATTTAGCTTTCCTTTTTTTGTAGCGAACATCAAAGTTGTGCTGTTGGAGTATCATGCTCCATCTCAGTAATCGACCACTTTTAGGCGACGATACCCATGTGGTATTAAGAGTGGCTCATACTTGCGACGTTGCACAGGGGAACAACAATACGGCTTGCTACGTATTGGCTCCTCAAACGTTAGCTCCATATCGTGTTCAATGACTGTCGTGTTTCCGGGACGATCCGAAAACACGTCTTCAAACACGAAAACAATCTTTCTCATGTCCTCCTTCTGTACTTCACATAACCTAGGCTCTAGGTTCAACTGCTCTAAGGTTACCTCCAATCCCCTTTCGATTACATCACTAGTGATCAAAATTTCTGCTCCCTCTTCCTCTGAAGCATTCAACAGCAGATTGACGACCGCTTGACGTGGAACGTATGGTTTCATCAAGTTACTGTGGTAAATTTTGTTTGGCCGCCTTCCTGATTTCAGTTCATATATTTGTATCAGAAAGCTTCATGGGTGCCTTCCAGTTGTCCGCGGATTTCCCCGCTCTCTGACAAGTGTCGCATGAGCATACAAAGTCTTTAATATTCTTCCAGCATTTCGGCCAATAAAACTCAAGAGAAATTCTAGCCTTGGTCTTTTTTATGCCGAGACGCCCTGCCCATGCGTTTTCATGCGCCAGTTCCAATAGTAGGCCACGATACTATTGTGGTACCACTTCTGCTCATATTTGTGACCTTGCGCATTTGTGTAGCTCTGATACAGGAGCCCTGCTTTCTCAAAAAAAGACACATTCTTCTTCTTTTTTTCCCAAGTTAACGCTTTCTATTAGCGCTTTCATCGAGAGGTCCTCACGCTGCTCTCGAATGAGCGTTTCTCGATCAACCCTCAACTGCTTACTCCAACTTTCCACTACAGGCGAGAGCGTTGCACCCCTCTCGCTCTGACTCAGTGGCGCCTTGTCGTCTCCCCCTGCTACGGAAACCGCGCCAGTCGCTTCGGCGACGGGCCGCTCGAGTGACTGCTCACATGACACACATAGAGAATTTCCTCTCTCAGGTTCCGTCGACTCGCCGCCAAGGTCACTTGATAGTTCCCCACATTGAACGAGATAAAGAGCCTGCGAAAGCTTCCGCGCTTGCGATCGCCTGAAGGCCATGTACACTAAGTTGGAGAAAAACTATTTACCCTGCCCTTTAGAAGCTGCTCTGAGTTGTTAGAGCAAACATAAGGAAAAATATCGGGAAGCGCGACAGACACAGCCGCTTCGGTGCGAAGCTTACCGAACGGGCCTTCAATGACAACCGTAGCGATTGGTAAGCAAGCACTCTGCTCCTCGGCTACTTGCCTAATCCACGCGCATTCTCCTGTAAAGTCTTCCGGAGACACCAATGAACGATAGACAACGTCCATGGTTGCCGCTGAGTCTCGAAGTGCTCGACACGTTTTCCCATTCACACTAATTTCTTGGAGATATGACTCCAACAACCGCATGTTCTTTTCCGATTCTCGGATTGTTGCGAAAGCAAACTTTTGCTTATAGTTGATCGCGATGTGCCCTCCCTTTTTGCAGTTGTAGCAGATTTGCGGCTTCCGTTGATCAGGTTTCTTTGAAAAACCCTCTTTCCTTTTGTCCTTTTCAACGCGCACTGCCCTGCTACGCAACTTTCGGCGAGTACAATACTCCTCAGCTAACTCTGCTGCCTTTTTTAGCTGTACTTCACCAAGTTGGTCCTGCAGCCAAAGCTTCACATTCTCTTTGATGCCGCGGTAGAATTGTCCCAATACAATGCATTCTACCACTTTATCATGATCGTCATAAACACCTTCGACTTTGAGCCTTTCAATTAGGTCGGCTTTAAGACGAAACACGAAGTCAACGTGCGACTCGTTCTTCTTTTAACATATCGGAACTTTTGCCTGAAAGCCTCGGGTGACAACTTATAGCGTCTCAAAAGCACTTCCTTAACCTCGTCATAGCTCTCAAACGCTTTCCTCGACAAGCAAGTTATCGCGTCGGACACTTCGCCGGGAAGAAGAGCTTACAGTTTCCGCGCCCAAAGAGACCACTCTAAAGCATTTCACTCACACACGTGTTCAAACCTGACGGCATACTTCGCCGTGTCCTCGCCTACTACGAACGGTGGCAGTTGGTCCCGAATTCTGTAACCGCTGACCTGAACTGTCGGAGAAGTTACGCTAGGCGCCTGCGAACACTGTAGGATTGCCAATTCTATTTGTTTCAACTCGAGGCGCTCCTGTCTCTCGGCCTTCTCACGCTCGCGACGTTCGCGCCTTTCAGCTTCTTCACGGCGTGCTTTGATATCCGCCGAGGGCTCATCGACTTCCTCAGCCGACACTCCTTCAGTCTTCATGATCGCAAGGATCGCTTGCTTTCGTTACGCATGGTCCAAAGTAATGGCGAGTTCCTCACGAATTTCGACGAGTTCCTTCACTCTAAGGTTCTCCATCGTTCACACTAGCCTCTTTCTGTTTGCCCCTGTTAAGAACCTACTTGCCGTACCCACTATAAGTCTACTAGCAAGACGCACAAGCAATTTTAACACTGCCGTGTTTCCACCCTCCGTATTAAGTTTGGTTTCAAAGCGCTCTGACTTCTGAGTTTGGTTTCAAAGCGCTCTGACTTTCAAAGCGCTCTGAAACGATCAAAGCACGCTCACCAATCCTTCATGCAGATCTTCTTTAAAACTACTATAACCTGAGCAAGAGTAGTCTGGTGAATTGAGGGGAAAACATCAGGCACTCACCGCATCGATATCGTTGATGCCGACCGATCCCGCAGCTGCCAACCACTGTCACGAAGCACGCCTCCGACGACGTTACGAAGAGCGCCACGAATTTCGCCGTTGCCACCACTGTTACGAAAGACAGTGACGCCTACACGGTCCCGAAGGCGCCACTGCTCCGACCTCCGCAGACACGGTCACCAGCCGTTTGGTAGCGTAGGTGTCTCAGCTCGCGAGTGCTTCTGCGCAGAGCTGATACACGAGCGGACGAGACGATGGTGAGTTAAACAAGGTTTATGTACAGCATATATACAGAGGCGTTATAAATTCGGCACTGGGGCCGACAGCTTAAAGACCCGAAGAGCCGAGCTCTCCTAACACATAGGTCTACTGCTCGCGACGCGCCGCAGGGCTTTATTTATATGCACCGGGAGGATTCTTTGAGTAACCAAATGTCCAACCAGAAGCGCCGCTGGTCATGAGGTCAGAATCCTCCAATGGGGTCGCCGCTAGGCCGCTTCATCGAATCTGAAGCCGCTGCGCTGCACGTGGCTGCACCCAAGGACGAGTGACGTCACCACGCATTGCGTCAGACTCGCCAGACAGGAAGGCGCCGATTGCTTCGACGGGCTCGCTGTGCGTGCGTGACAGAATGGCACCGCCGCGTGATGACGCCATTGAGTTGTTCGCGTCAGGCGGACTCGCGTGCTGGCCTTGACACAGATTGCCTTTTTCAGAGGCATGGACGTTCGGTGTGGACTCGCAAGCATAACAGCGGGTAAAGTGATCCTTTCCGAGGCTTTCCTTTGTGTTAGCTCACTATATGCTCAGCGAATGTTTTGGCAAATGCTAGACCCGGTGTGGTGCAAACTGTAACGCTTGCACTTACGCTAGCTGGAAACTAAACAACCGTGACCAAAAACTGTGCATAATAGCTCGAACAAAGTTTCTCCCCTCGAAAGCGCCTTTTATATATCCGCAGGCTAGGCAGTGTGTGGTAATGTCCCCGACAGCTGTGAGTGGTGACATTC
Source organism: Rhipicephalus annulatus (assembly GCA_013436015.1). Lineage (NCBI taxonomy): Eukaryota > Metazoa > Arthropoda > Arachnida > Ixodida > Ixodidae > Rhipicephalus > Rhipicephalus annulatus. The sequence goes on along the minus strand of WOVY01009631.1, from coordinate 735,481 downwards.
GAACAAGGGTAGGCACTTTCGTTACCACCGAGAAAAACTCCTGTTTTGAGGGGTACTCCAAACATGCAGCACAGATACGCTGCACCTGAACGGACAATTTAAGATGATTTAGACCATTTAGGCCTCCAGATTAGAGTTGCAAAGCGCAAAATTGTGTTTTAAAACAAAATATTTCCTCAAAAGCAAGGCAGCCAGGCCACGTCATCTCTTCCCCCTAACCGATACAGATTGAGAGCGGGGCAAGGCAGCACCCGCTGCAATGGCTTCCTCATATCAACATATTTTCACAGCGCAAGACTACGAGTATTTACGACGTAACTACAGAAGATGAGACAAGGACAGAAAGAGTGCTGACTTCAACTAAAATTTTATTAGCGAAAACGTTGGAGATATATACTCGTGACGGAACATCACCGCGCAATCGCGCAACCTATTGCATCACAGCAAGACAATCATCATCTCATTAAATGGTTATGACGCCACAGCTCAGAAAAAATTCCCGATCTATTGTGTCGAAGCCAGAAACTCGATTTATTTTTTAGTCAGAGAAAGCGAAGGCATGCTGATACATCGACCACCCAGTATTTGAATTTCAATTGCCTCCATAATTTCTCGTGTTAGTTGGTGACAGTGTTTGACTACAACAGTGCACCTTTCGAATTCCGGTCTGCAACCACAATCTCTGCAATGAATGCCCAAATGACCTTGAGCAGCTGAGTATACATTGTAATAATGCTCCTTTAAACGTTCATTCAAGTACTGGCCCGTTTGCCCAACATATATCTTGCCGCATGACAACGGGAGCAAATAAACGACGGCTATCACACATGCTACGAATAGTCTTCTGCTACATAGCTCCCTTCTACGAATAGCCTTCTGCTACTAGCCGTCTGCTATGCAACATAACATACTTTTTTATGTTCTAACAGCCAAGCTGCTTAAGCATATTGTAAAACTTTTAGTGCGAATAATGTGTAAAAAATTGGCAGTCCCCACGTACAACGAGAATCGATGATATGCGAAGCACGAATGAGAAATGTTGATATATAAGTTTAAATTCAGCTTAACGTTACGAGGTGGAGGTAAATGCTGCCGTACATGATTTCCGTGTCATAATTATCATGTTTGAATGTGTCGTTTAGCTTCGTCACTTATTCCCGTGACGTGATACCAAATGTAGTATATGTGGAGCTAGCGAAACGGCCGCGAGCACGCTATGAGCGTGGTATGTTATCATGTACTTACAAGACACGTATGTCAGGATTATCATGTTTGCACCAGTCATATATTTTGTCATTCATTGTCACCAAGTTCCTGCATGTCTGGTGTTAGCGAAACAGCTACAAGCGCACAATGAAGGGCTCAATTTACTTTAACGTAGCATTGAAGCGCGCGTGCGCAGACCACAGCGACGCTACGTTAGAAAAACGCGAGCACTCTATAGTCTGACGCCAGGCGCGACCTGCGTTCGTCGGCGCGGCCTGACAGCACCCGGCGCGAAATGTGGCATGCTGAAATTGACGCCGATCTGATACCCAGACAACACTGCGTCTTTCTCTTTTCGTGACGGAGGGACGCCGGAAGCGCTGAAACGCACATGCGTCAAAGCCACGCAGACTGGCGCGCATCTGCGCGTATATGGCAGCACCGGCGGCTGTTGTGACAACACTGGCGTGACGCGACGAATTGAACGCCGGCCAGCATGCGCACCGCGTCACGTCAAAACGTAGTGTCGCCTTGACTGTGGCATGCAGTCTTGTTCTCACATGCGACGGATCTCATGATTATCACGTTTGCATCAGTCACACACCTTCTTCATCCATTGGCGTCACGTAACACTAAATTTGGCATATGTGAAGCTAGCGAAACGGCTGCAAGCACATCATCAGTGTGGTGTTTAGTCATGCTGTTACAAGACACGAATGTCGTGATTTTCATGTGGGGTCTGTCGCTTGTGTTCGCAATGCAGTTATGTCATACCGTACCAGTTTCGCAATATGCCATGGGAACGGAACCACCACAAGAATAGGAGGACCATGAAAAGTAAATCATGACATTCATGATATATATATAATACTTTTCATGTTACGACTAGTCAATTATGACTTTTCTTTATACAGTCATGTTATGTCATACCAAGTTTGGTATCGATACCATTATCGAAACGGCCAGGAGAGCTCAAATTCGTAGGCTGCTAGATAGATAGATAGATAGATAGATAGATAGATATTTGATAGATAGATAGATACGCTCAGAGTCGCTGAAGTTCAGTAAGAAATGCTTTGCATTTAAAATGTATCATTAGCCTCCGATGATCGCACCGATGATCTCACCAGAGAAGGATTGGCCACCCTGGTGCAGTATCTGGCCACCTCCTCCCGTAGGCATTCGTCAATTAACTCACGGCCCTCAGTCCCCACCAGCTGCGGAGCAACTGACCACGGCGGCGGTCAGATCTGCAAAGCAGCAGAGGGTGCTAGGAATCTCTGGATACGGACGGGCCACCATTGGAACTTGAACTTAGCAACGTTTAACGTTAGAACGTTATCTAGTGAGGAAAGTCTAGCTGTATTATTCGAGGAGCTAGAAGGCATTAAATGGGATATAATAGGGCTGAGTGAGGTTAGGAGGACAGATGAGGCCTATACTGTGCTACAGAATGGGCACGTCATTTGCTATCGGGGCTTGGCAGACAGAAGAGAACTGGGAGTAGGGTTCCTAATTCACAGACACATAGCTGGCAACATAGAGGATTACTGTAGCATTAATGAAAGGGTGGTAGGCATTGTAATTAAACTGAAGAAAAGATACAAAATGAAGGTAGTACAGGCTTACGCGCCTACATCCAGCCATGATGACGCTTCAGTTGAAAGCTTCTATGAAGACGTGCAATCGGCAATGAGTAAGGTGAAAACACAGTATACTATAGTAATGGGCGACTTTAATGCAAAGGTAGGGAAGAAGCAGGCTGGAGACCAGGCAGTAGGAGATTATGGCATCGGCACTAGAAACGCCAGAGGATAGCTACTAGTAGAATTCGCAGAACGCAATAATCTGCGTATTTTGAATACCTTCTACCGAAAACGAGAAAACCGCAAGTGGACATGGAGGAGCCCTAATGGCGTAAATAAGAACGAAATAGACTTTATAATGACTGCACACACAGGAGTCGTGCAGGATGTGGAAGTGGTTGCCAAGGTAAGATGCAGTGACCATAGAATGGTACGGGCTCGAATCCGCCTAGACTTGAAGAAGGAACGACAAAAACTGATACGCAAGAAGGAAATCAATGAGCTAGCACTGAGAGGGAAAGTACAGGAATTCAGAGTGTCACTGCAGAACAGGTGCTCTGCTCTTAGCGAGCAAACCAACCTTAGCGTAGATACAATGAATGATAATCTGACGACTATCATCACGGAGTGTGCAGTGGAAGTTGGAGGCAGGGTAGCTAGACAGGACACCGGCAAGCTTTCCCAGGAAACGAAGAACCTAATTAAGAAGCGTCAAATCGTGAAAGTGTCAAGTACAACAGACAAAATAGAACTGGCAGAGCTTTCGAAGCTGATTAATAGACGTAAAGTATGCGATGTAAGAAGGTATAACATGAAGAGAACTGAGCACGCTCTGAAAAACGGAGGAAGCGTCAAAGCAGTGAAGAGGAAACTTGGGATAGGCAAAAGGCGGATGTATGCACTAAGGGACAAAGAAGGCAAATTAACTACCAATATGGATAGGATAGTTAAATTAGCGGAGGAGTTTTACAGAGATCTGTACAGTAGCCGAGACAACCACGACCTTAATACTATAAGAACTAGCAGTAACCCAGACGACACCCCACCGGTAATGATAGAAGAAGTCAGAAAAGCTTTGGAGAGCATGCACAGAGGCAAAGCTGCTGGTGAGGATCAAGTAACATCAGATCTGCTGAAAGATGGAGGACAGGTTGTGTTAGAAAAACTAGCCACTCTATTTACGAGGTGTCTCCTGACGGGAAAAGTACCAGAGTCTTGGAAGAACGCTAACATCATCTTAATACATAAGAAAGGAGATGACAAGGACTTGAAGAATTACAGGCCGATCAGCTTGCTCTCTGTAGTATACAAGCTATTTACAAAGGTAATTGCTAGCAGAGTAAAGAAAACATTAGAATTCAATCAACCAAAGGAACAAGCAGGATTTAGAACAGGCTACTCAACAATTGACCACATTCATACTATCAATCAGGTAATAGAGAAATGCTCAGAGTATAACCAACCACTATACATAGCCTTCATAGATTACGAGAAGGCGTTTGATTCAGTAGAAATATCAGCCGTCATGCAGACACTGCGGAATCAGGGCGTAGATGAAATATATATAATAAATATATATAAACATTCTGGAAGAAATCTACAGGGGATCAACTGCTACCATAGTCCTTCATAAAAAAAGCAACAGAATACCAATAAAGAAGGGTGTAAGGCAGGGGGACACAATCTCCCCAATGCTATTCACTGCGTGCTTACAGGACGTTTTCAGAAGCCTAGAATGGGAACAGTTAGGGATAAGAGTTGATGGAGAGTACCTCAGTAACCTGCGCTTCGCCGATGACATTGCATTGCTGAGCAACTCAGGGGACGAATTGCAACTCATGATTACGGAGTTAGACAAGGAGAGCAGAAAGGTGGGTCTTAAAATTAATCTGCAGAAAACGAAAGTAATGTACAACAACCTCGGAAAGGAGCAGCGCTTTGCAATAGGTAATAGTGCACTTGAAGTTGTAAAAGACTATGTCTACTTAGGGCAGGTAATAACCGCAGAGCCTAACCACGAGATTGAAGTAACTAGAAGAATAAGAATGGGGTGGAGCACATTCGGCAGGCACTCTCAAATTATGACAAGTAGATTGCCACTGTCCCTCAAGAGGAAGGTATATAACAGCTGTATCTTGCCGGTACTTAGCTACGGAGCAGAAACCTGGAGACTCACAAAGAGGGTTCAACTTAAATTGAGGACGACGCAGCGAGCAATGGAAAGAAAAATGGTAGGTGTAACCTTAAGAGACAAGAAGAGAGCAGAGTGGATTAGGGGACAAACGGGAGTTAAGGATATCATAGCTGCAATAAAGAAGAGGAAATGGACATGGGCCGGGCATGTAGCACGTAGACAGGATAACCGCTGGTCATTAAGGGTCACCAACTGGATTCCCAAAGAAGGGAAGCGGGGTAGGGGGAGGCAGAAGGTTAGGTGGGCAGATGAGATTAAGAAGTTTGCGGGTATAAATTGGCAACAGCAAGCACAGGACCGGGTTAACTGGCGGAACATGGGAGAGGCCTTTGTCTTGCAGTGAACGTAGACAGCCTGATGATGATGATGATGATTAGCCTCCGCCCCAGCTGCGGTCACTGTTCTGGATCGGAAGCGCCAGCTGCGCTGCCGCTAGGAGGTGGCACTCACCAGCGAACAGATTTGGGCCTTCCGGCTAGCGGAAAATGCCACCAGGGTTCAAGTACTTCTAACAGTCACCTGAGGCACCGGCATCATAATCGACGGAGGATTGGAAGAGACAGGGGGTAATCCCCTCTTCCCCCATTTCACACTGAGGAAACTACCAGATTTCAAATAAAGTTTATTCATTTAAATATTGTGAACCCACACGGCATAGTATTTTTTTTACCACGCAGATATGCTTGGTTCGATTCGGGCCCTAACCCTAGAGATGTCTGATACTTTTAAAACCTGCAAGAGTCACCCAATTTTCTGTCACGTTAGCAATTTATTTGGCCCTTAAAGGCTTCACCTTCATAGTTTTACATGGTAAATTTCTACGTATTCAAATAGACACAACCAGTGAAATAAAGGAATCGCGTCTCCTGTCCGGAAGAAAGCTCGTAAGCCTTACAATTATCCACGCAGGTTCTCACTCTATAGTCTAGTTAGCAGCGACACTAGTCCCTTAAAATGGTCCCCCCCAAAAAAACTACCGTCTTTAATAAATAGTTCTGAGGGTCTGAACGGGCATCAAACTCAGGTAATTTGCTTGGCAAGCGGTGGTTCTACCTCACAGCCACGTCTCTTATTGTGAATAGACCAAGATATTGCCCCATTTAGTTTGCAGAGAAGAACTCGCGCAGCAAGAAAGAAAGACAAAGTTCTTGCCGGGTCCTCTTCACGAGCGCCTTTCATTTTAATTGAAGTGAGCTCTTCTATATCGGACTCCTGCTGTGTCTGCGTCGTGACACTGGTGGAGGAGCTGGGGTACATGTCCAGGACACCTTTCAACAGCCCGGGATCTAGTCCACAAAGACTTCTGCTCGTCGAAACACCCCTTCACCACGCCAGCCGCCGCCTGTTAGGCTGGAGCCCAGAATTCGGTCCTTGGACGGAAAACATGACCGCGCTCGGAAGCACTTGCCCCACCATGACGTGCCCAAGTGCGACACAAGTGACTGTTTTCACCCCTAAAACTCCTGTGGACTTCTATGGCAACACATATTGTCGTGGGTTATAAATTACAGGGGGTTTATTTAAAAACACGGACAGTGGGACCTGTAGAGACGCTCTCAGAGAAGGCCGCTAAGATTGTCGTCTTCTTCACTCTGCTGCGCTGCGCCCCTCGAGCAAATCCGCGTTCTTCGTTGTCGTCGCTATCTCGCCGCTAAATGCAGCTATGCACGCGGCATTACCCTCCCGCCAGAGTGAGCGTCGTCTCGACGCTCAACAGGTAGAGATGCGGCCATCGAGTGTTTACATCACTGAGAGTGGTAAAGTTTCATGCGGACCACGTGCACTGTCTCAGGCAGATGCTGGCGACGTTTGAAACAGGAGGAGGTGTCGGGCACGACTTCGTACGTAACGTCGCTAAGACGGCGCAGAACCCTGTAGGGTCCGAAGTATCGGCGCAGAAGTTTCTCTGAGAGGCCTCGTCGTCGTACAGGAAACCAAACCCGGACTCTATCTCCTGGTTGATAAATGACGAATCGATGGCGAAGGTTTTACCGTTGGGCGTCAAGTTGCTGCTGGTTCATCATTCTGACGCGGGCAAACTGCCTTGCTTCTTCGGCACGCTCAGTGAAGTCTGCGGCGTCTGTCCCTGAGTCATTGCAATCGTAAGGCAGCATGGCGTCAAGCATTGTCGTAACATCTCTGCCATGAATTAGTGCGAACGGCGTCATTTTTGTTGTTTTGCTGGCGCGCCGTATTATACGCGAATGTGATGTACGGCAATATTCGGTCCCAATTCTTGTGTTCTACATCGACGTACATGCAAAGCATGTCAGCGATTGTTTTGTTAAGTCTTTCTGTAAGCCCATTCGTTTGTGAGTGGTAAGCTGTCGTCTTCCTATGCGCTGTGCCACTGAGCGTAAGCACAGTGCGCAAAAGCTCGGCTGTAAACGCGGTACCTTTGTCTGTTATGACGACAGCTGGAGCACCATGTCTCAGGACAATGTTCTCAATGAAGAACTGGGCCGCTTCAGCTGCAGTGCCACTCGCGATCGCCTTGATCTCCGCGTATCGGGTGAGGTAGTCTGTCGCCACTATAACCCATTTGTTGCCGCTGTCCGATGTTGGGAATGGGCCCAGCAGATCCATTCCGATTTGAGAAAACGGGGTTTCTGGCACGGGCACAGGATGTAATAGCCCAGCGGGTTTGACAGGTGGTACCTTGCGCCGCTGACAGTCAATGCATGTTCGGACGTACTGTTTAACCTCTGCTGCGATTCTTGGCCAGTAATATTTTTCTTTGATGCGTGTCAGTGTTCTTGTGAAACCGAGGTGGCCCGCATTGGCTTCGTCGTGGCAGGCTTGTAAAATTTCGCTGCGGAGAGCTCCAGGAACTACCAGCAGATAGCTTCTACCTGTTGATGAAAAGTTCTTTTTGTACAGAATTCCGTCCCGTAAACAGAATGACGATAAGTTCTTCGAAAACACTCTTGGTGCATTGGCGGCTCGTCCGTTCAAGAATTCTATAAGCGAGTTGAGCTCCCGATCATCTTTCTGCTGCCGAGAAGTGATAGCTACATCAACAGCTCCCAAAAAAACCTGGGAAATCATCATCCTCTATAGCCGGCGATTCAATCGGTGACCTTGACAAACAGTCGGCGTCCAAGTGTTGCCTTCCGGACTTGTAAACTACGGCCATGTCGTACTCTTGCAGCCGTAAGCTTCATCGTGCTAAACGTCCAGATGGGTCTTTCATGTTGGTCAACCAACAAAGAGAGTGATGGTCGCTTACGACTTGGAAAGCGCGGCCATATAAGTACTGGCGGAACTTCGCAACTGCCCAAACGACGGCCAGACACTCCTTCTCCGTTGTTGAGTAGTTGGACTCGGCGCGCGTCAACGTTCTGCTAGCGTAGGCAACCACTCTCTCCACACCATCTTGGCATTGGACAAGAACAGCACCTAGGCCCACATTGATGGCGTTTGTATGGATGGCTGTTGGTGCATTCTCGTCGAAGTGAGCGAGTACAGGTGGAGTATGTAGACGCTGTCGCAGCTCGTTGAATGAAGCTTCTTGCTCTTCACCCCATACAAATGCGATGTCTTCCCTTGTAAGGCGGGTGAGTGGAGAGGCGATGTGTGCGAAGGCTGCTATAAATCGCCGGTAGTAGGCGCAGAGACCCAGAAAACGCCTGACCGCTTTCTTATTAACAGGCCTTGCGAACTTTGTGACGGCTGCTGTTTTATCTGGGTCAGGCTTCACACCTTCGCGACTGATCACGTGTCCCAGGAACTGGAGTTCTTCGAAGCCGAAGTGGCATTTTTCCGGTTTGAGTGTGAGTCCAGCGGACCGTATGGCTTGAAGGACTGAGAGTAGCCGCTTTAGATGCTCTTCAAACGTGGCCGAAAAAACGATCACGTCGTCGAGGTACACAAGGCATGTTTTCCATTTCAAGCCGGGCAGAATGGTATCCATTAGTCTCTGAAACGTGGCTGGGGCTGAGCATAGACCGTAAGAGGGACTTTGAATTCACAAAGCCCATCTGGCGTCACGAAGGCGGTCTTTTCTCGGTCGCGCTCATCTACTTCTATTTGCCAGTATCCACTTTTAAGGTCCACTGACGAGAAGTAGCGCGCATGCCATAGCCTGTCCAAAGAGTCATCGATCCGTGGTAATGGATAAACATCTTTTTTGTAACATGGTTCAGCTTACGATAATCGGTGCAGAAACGCAAGCTGCCGTCTTTATTTTTCACGAGTACCACTGGCGATGCCCAAGGACTCTTTGATGGTTGGATAACGTCATCCTCTAGCATCGTCTTGACTTGCTGCTGGATTACTTCACGTTCTTTCTGAGCGACGTGATATCGGTTCTGTCGGATTGGTCTTACTGTGTCTTCCGTAATTATGCGATGCTTAGTCAGAGGCGTTTGACCTACTCGTGATGTCGATGAGAAGCAGTCCTTGAACTAGTGGAGCAGCTTCATAAGACGGCATCTTTTAGTCGGTGTTAGACTCGGACCGATATCAACTGGTGGTGTATGTGGAGGTGATTGAGCTGTGGCTTCCCCTTGCATTAGAAGACAGTCGTGAGTGTAGTCGAGCTCTTCGAGGTACGCCACAGCCGTGCCTTTACCGATGTGCCGGCGCTCATTCGTGAAGTTGGTCAGAAGCACGTCTGCGCGCCCATCCACTAAGCTGAAGATACCGCGAGCGATGGCGATGCCTTGGTGAAAAAGAAGGTCAGTGATGCGTTCGGCTATGGTGTCTTCATTACAGTGCACGGTGCAACACACAGAAACAAGACTACATGACAGTGGTGGCACGCAAACGTCGTCGTCGACCACACGTAACACCGTGGGTTCTTGGTCTGGATCAGTGGTCACATACTTGTCAGCGGCGAATGTGATCACACCGTCGCGTATGTTGACCACAGCACCGTACTCTCTTAAGAAGTCCATTCCCAGTATCATAGGTTTGCAGCACTCCGGTAGGATCAGAAATGTGGCTACAAAAGCAGCATTCTCAATAGTGAGTCTTGCTGTACATTTTCCCGTGGGATTCATTATCTGGCCTCCAGCACTTCGGATATAAGGGCCCGTCCATTCCATCCTGACTTTCTTGATTTCATCTGCCAATCGTTCACTCATTATGGAGAAGTCTGCACCCGTATCGACTAAGGCCGTCACTTCAACGCCGTCAATCGTCACAGCGAGGTCGGCAGTCACAGTTTTCTCGGCCAAGTCTTCATCGTCGTCTCTCACGTGTTTCGGCAGCAGTGGGGGATTTTCGGCAGTTCGACGGCTTGCAACCTTCCCCCTAGAGGTCGCTGCTTTCAGTTTCCCCGCCGTGGGCTGGAAGACCGACCTCTGACGGCGTCAGCAAAACTACGGCGGCTTGGTGAACCAAAGCGAGCCGGTGATGGTGACCGCGTCCGGAAGGTAGAAGAGCCATCCCGCCTGCCAGCCTGGTCGTCGTCGGTGAGGGCACGGCTTTCGTCGAACTGTCGGCGCGTAGCTGTAGGTGCACTACCGCGGTATTCAGCTCGGCGATGTGGGCAAAAACGGTAAATGTGCCCTGGCTCTCCACAGTTGTAGCAGAGTGGTCGACGATCCGCAGTGCGCCATATATCGGTCTTCTGCATATAGGGTTGCCTGACAGAATCCTGCTGAGCCCAGGCTGCGACAGGATACGGTTCGAGGTACTGCGGCGCTGGCATGGGCGTGGGTCGACGAACAGCGTCTGCATAGCTGTATCCGTTCGGCTGGTATGATACTCCTGGAGCCAATCGACGACGCACAGCGTCTGCATAGGTACACGAGTTTGGACGGTGCGGTGGAGCGGAATATTGCTGAGGAGAGGCAAACGCTTGTCGAAGTTCATGGCGAACGACTTCAGCGACGGAGGCTACCGTGGACTCCTGCTGCGGGGGCGCCTGTGACTGCAATGTGTATTTTGCGTTCTCCTTCGCGATCTCCTCACGCACGATCTGTCTAATCAGGTGGCGTAGAGAAAACTCGTCGTTTTCAGTAAGTGCGGTGGCGCCTGCAGGTGCGCCGGTGGCCGGGCGACCAGACTGTCGGCACCGTTGCTGTAGCGCACGCTCTATTGCGGTGGCCTCCCTGGTGAACTCGTCCACTGTTGTCGGCGGATTGCGCACAAGATCAACAAATAGCTGCTCTTTGACGCCCCACATGAGATGGCTTAGCTTTCGAGCCTCGGGCATGTTGAGGTCCGCGCGGTGGCACAGGCGCACCATATCCTCAGCAAACATGGCGACGCTTTCATGCAGCTGTTGGGTGCGTCCTTGAAGAAGACATTGTGCGTTTTCGCGTCGGTCCGCGTTACCGAACGTGTCAAGAAACCGACGACAAAACTCCTCTCATGTCGTCAATGTTGCCTCCCGGTTTATAAACCACGTCTTCGCGCCGTCTTCAAGGGCGAAGTATACGTGGAAGAGCTTTCCATCGAGACTCCAGTAGTTCGATTTAGCTACCCGTTCGAACTGCTCAAGCCAGTCTTGCGCATCTTCGTTCGGCTGGCGAAGAAGTGGTTCAGGATTGCGCATATTCTGAACCATCACCTGTGAAGGACTCCTTAAAAATGCCATTGTTCGGGGTAGGGGTGGCTATCGGAAGTGTTGCTCCCTTTGAAAGGCCAAATTCTGGTTCAAGACCTTGAAGGCGACGGCTTGAGTGGTGCACAGGCGTCTCCACGCGTGGATGTCTCGTAGGGCTGGACTCGGGGCTTCTCACAGGGGTACTGATCATGAGGTGGTAGTACCCAGCTCTTCCACCAGTGTCGCGGGTTATAAAAACAGGGGGTTATTTAAAAACACGGACAGTGGGACCTGTAGAGACGCTCTCAGAGAAGGTCGCTAAGATTGTCGTCTTCTTCACTCTGCTGCGCTGCGCCTCTCGAGCAAATCCGCGTTCTTCGTTGTCGTCGCTATCTCGCCGCTAAATGCAGCTATGCACGCGGCAATATGAAGACGCAGATGACTGGCTTGAGGAGTTCGAGCGCACAGTCAACGTTAACGGGTGGAACGGCGCACAGAAGTTGGGGTACGTGTCTTTCCCTCTTCAAGACGGGGCTCGCACATGGTTCACTAATCACGTGTGGTCAACGTGGGATGAGTTCTGGCGGAAGTTCCTGGACACCTTGGCAAACACCGAAAGGCGGGAGCATGCACAACGACGCCTCGAATCGTGGATTCAAAAGCCCAACGACTCTGTTGCTATGTTCGTTGAGGACACGGCTTGTCTCTTTCATCGAGCCGATCCCGCAATGTCCGAGAGCAGAAAGATCACCCACCTCATCCGCGGTGTTAAAGAGCAGCTGTTTGCTGGTCTCGTGCAGAACCCACCTTCAAGCATCAACGAATTTTCGAAGGAGGCGACCGCCATCAAACGCGCACTACAGCTACGCTACCGCCAGTACGACTGCCCAAACAACAGCGGACAAATCAGCGCAACCGCCGTGACCACTGTAACACCTGACGAGCGTTCTTTGCGTTACCTGATACGCTAAATTGTGCAAGAAAAGGTGAAGAAGCTCGCCGCCACACCGAATGACTGCGCGATTGCGTCGGTCACAGAAGTTGTTCGCCAAGAAATAAGGCAAGCGCTTTCACTTCCCGAGCCGAACACTGAAATAGTTAGGCCAACATATGCAGATATTCTCCGTCGACAGCCTACATCTAACGTGCCGCCACCTCAGCAGTACCATCAGCAACAGCCGCCGACAGTGCCTTGGTACTACAGGGAAATGTCGACGCCGATGCGACCCTCACTCCGCAAAACCGACATATGGCGTACCCCTGACTACAGGCCCCTGTGCTTCCATTGTGGGGAAGCAAACCACATCATGCGGTATTGTCCTCATCGCGCTGCCGTGTACCAAGGATTTCCGTCCACTACCCCTCGGCGCTATTTCGACGAAAAACGCAACATTGATACGAGCCCGACGATCCCGCGGGACGTTTCTCCTGGGTTCCGGTCACGCTCGCCCTCCCCTGGTCATTTTGCCCAATCTAATAGAGGTAGCACCACGGACATGGCGACAGGAAGATCTCCAAGTCCATGCCGCGGAAACTAAAAGCAGCGACCTTAGGGGGTAAGGTTGGGAAATGCCGAAGAGTTGAAAATCGCCCATTAACGCCGCACGAAGTGCCGCACATTTGGAATGAACCGACGCAAGACGAGATTGTCACCGCCGACATTACACTTTCAATTGACGGTCACGACGTGACCACACTGTTCGGCACTGGTGCGGACTTTTCCATAATAATTGCGAATCTGGCCGACAAACTCAAGATGGTAAAAATGGAATGGACGGGGCCGCAAATTACAGGAGCTGAAGGCCAGCTGCTGACGCCTACCGGAAAGTGCACCGCACGAATCAAGATTGGGGATTCATCATTCGTGGCAAACTTCGTTATTCTTTCTGAGTGTTGTAAACAGGCCATCTTGGGTATGGATTTGTTGCGGGACTACGGTGCCATCATAAACATACCGGACGGTGTACTGACCTTCTCAGCGGACAATAGCGCAGCGTTGCAGCGCAAGCCCATGCGCGTGATTGACGACGTTACCATTCCACCGTTGTCAGGCTGCCTTGTCTCTGTCACGTGTAACACGCAGCATTCTGGAAAAGGTGTCGCGAAACAAATATCGACGCTTTTACTCTCTCGAGGAATCGATATTGCCAGAAGTCTCATCAATGTAGTGTCTGGGCAAGCAGAGGTCCTGTTGACGAACCTCAGCAGCGAGCGTCGACACATTACAGAGGGTACCACAGTTGCATACTTCGAAGAAATTGTAGAATTCTGCGAATGCTTCGCAGTACAACAGGCAGAGACGCCGGCCGCTTCAACACCACTGCCTGTCGACGTGAGCACAGATTTATTGCCAGCGCTGAGGCAGAGTCTTCTAGATATTCTCGGCCAGTTTGAACATTGTTTTTCGTCGACCTCGAGGGTAAATCAAACTCCACTGACAAAGCTCCGAAATATAACGGAAGAGACGGCAAGAGCAATTCGACAAAACCCATACCGCGTGGCACCGAAAGTACGCAAAGCAATCCCAAGAACAAGTCCAGAAGATGCGCAATGATGACATCATTCAGCCGTCAAAAAGCCCTTGGGCATCACCAGTAGTGCTAGCTAAGAAGAAAGACGGCAGCTTACACTTCTGTGTGAACTACCGCAAGCTGAACCGCGTGACAAAGAAAGACGTATACCCACTACCGCGTATTGACGATTCACTTGACAGGCTGAGGCATGCACGCTTCTTCTCGTCGATGGACCTGAAAAGCGGTTATTGGCAAATCGAGGTCGATGAGCGGCACAGAGAAAAGACTGCTTTCGTTACGCCTGACGGGCTTTACGAGTTTAAAGTCTTGCCCTTCGGATTGTGCTCAGCCCTAGCAACATTTCAGAGACTGATGGATACCGTCCTATCAGGCCTTAAGTGGCAGATGTGTCTGGTATACCTAGACGACGTCATTGTTTTCTCACCAACACTCTAGGAACATCTAAGACGGTTGCTATTAGTATTTCGAGCAATACGGTCCGCTGGCTTAACGCTGACACCTGAGAAATGTCATTTCGGTTTCAAGGAACTCCGATTCTTGGGACGGTGAACCATGAAGGTGTTCGTCCGGACCCCAACAAGATTGACGCCGTCCGAAAATTTCCGGTGCCAACAGAAAAGAAGGCCGTAAGACGTTTTCTTGGCCTTCGCGCCTACTACCGCAGGTTTATCGCCGATTTCTCGCATATAGCGTCACCCTTAACACGCACAACGAGAGACGATGTTCCATTTTTATAGGGCGAAGAGGAACAAGCAGCATTTGACGGTCTACGACAGTGCCTGCAGACACCACCTGTGCTTGCTCACTTTGACGAGGACGCTCCAACCATGATCCACACCGATGCCAGCAACGTAGGTTTAGGCACCGTACTCGTCCAGTAGCAAGACTCAGCCGAGAGAGTAATTGCGTGTGCAAGTAGGACGCTTTCTCGTGCCGAGTCCCATTATTCCACAACGGAAAAGGAATGTCTTGCTGTAGTATGGGCAGTTCTGAAGTTTCGCCCATACTTCTACGGCCGTCCCTTCCACGTAGTCAGCGACCACCACTTCCTTTGCTGGCTGACCAACTTGAAGGACCCATCCGTTCGGCTAGTGCGCTAGAGCTTACGCCTAGAAGAATCCGATATGACGGTCGTCTATAAGTCAGAACGGCAGCACTGTGATGCTGATTGCTCATCTAGGTCGCCTATAAAGCAAGACGATGTCTCAGAAGATGACATGGCGTTTTTAGGAGTGGTCGACACAGTCACCATTTCGTCTAAGAAGAGAGAGGACAGTGAGTTGCTCCCTCTTACTAATTTTCTTAACGGCCAGTCTGCAAGCGTTCCCAAGATATTTGCTAGGAGCCTGCCATCATTCGGCTTGCGCAGCGGTGTCCTATACAAGAAGAACTTTGCCCCCAGCGGAAATTCCCACTTACTTGCCGTCCCGACATCCATTCGCGATGAGATCCTGAGCGCTTGCCACGATGAGCCAACCATCGGACACACGCGCACATTGGCCAGAATCCAACAGAAGTACTACTGGCCAAAGCTTCCAAGCACTGTAAAGCATTACGTCCGCACGTGCCTCGATTGTCAACGACGAAAATCGCCACCTTTAAAAGCAGCCGGATTGTTGCAACCAGTTCAAGTGCCCACCATGCCTTTTTCACAAATCAGACTGGGCCTTCTTGGACTATTTCTGACTTCGCATACTGAAAACAAGTGGGCTATTGTCGCTACGGACTATCTTACTCGCTACGCAGAAACAAAGGATTTATCAAGGGGAACCGCATTAGAAGTGGTACGATTTTTTATTGAATATATCGTTCTGAGGCATGGTGCTCCTAGAATTAGAATAACGGACAAAGGTACCGCTTTTACGGCCATGCTCCTCAAGTCAGTGCTTGAGTTGAGTGGAACAGCGCATCGAAATACTACCTCCTACAACCCACAAACCAACGGCTTAACAGAACGCCTCAACAAGACAATTACTGACATGCCGAGTATGTACATCGACGTGGATCATAAAAATTGGGACGATGTTCTACAATACGAGACGGTTGTCGCATACGGCGCAGCAGGAAACTACAAGGAGCACGCCATTTAGTCTTCTTTATGGCCGTGAAGTGACGATAATGTTGATGCCATGTTGCTGCACGACTGCGACGATACAGACACAGATGTTCAAGCCTTTACTCAACGAGTTGAAGAGGCGCAGCAGCTAGCACGCGTGCGAATGGCCCGACAGCAGAGTTACGACGCAAAACGTTGTAACCTGTCACACCGATACGTCACTTATGAACCAGGCGAGAAAGTGTGGGTTGTGAGCCCTATTCGCCGACGCGGCCTTTCTGAAAATGTACTCAAGAAGTAATTCGGTCCCTACAATGTTGTACGGCGCCTAAGTGACGTGAATTATGAGGTCATCCTTGACGGTTCCTCGCGAGCTCAAAAATCTGAAATCGTACACGTTGTGCGGATGAAGCCATATTGCAGTGAGCCAGCTGCATAATACGTCAACTACATACACCGCGTATTATGTAGCAGAGCATCGGGACGATGCCCTTCTTGGAGGGAGGCAAAGGCCGCTTTCAATAGAGAAGAGCTCGCGCAGCAAGAAAGAAAGACGAAGTTCTTGCCTGGTCCTCTTTACGAGTGCCTTTCATTTTAATTAAAGTAACCTCTTCTATATCGGACTCCTGCTGTGTCTGCGTCGTGACAATATTCAATAACAGAAGTCCCTCGTATAGTTTGATTCACTTGTGAACTTAATTCCAACTCTTATTTCCAACTCTGTAAAAGCGCTTTACGCACAGAACAAAAAAAAGCAGGAAGACATTAAATGATTAGTATCTTGGGTTCGACGTCGAAAAAGGATCATATGATTCTGGGTGGGGTCGTAATGAAGGGCTCCGAAAATTTTACGATCTGATATTCTTTAATGTTCACTGACATCACTTAGTGCACAGGCCTCTCTCCTTTTTCTCTCTTCTTTTTATCCTGTCAACGATATTCTTATCAAAGTAGTAAAGTAGTAGTAGTAGTAGAAAACATTATTATATACATAATCCAGACAGGCTTGAACTCCAGTGCCCCGTGGAATATACGGGGTGAAGAGCGAAGTTTGTCCGGCAGGGTGGTGCCCCTATTCTAGGCCCCCACTGGCGCGAGCCATCCGTTCAGCTGTGGATTAGTCGCAGCTGATCCACTAGGGCTAGGCTAGACAGCAGCGCCTCCCATTCCTCCCACGTGCCAGTGGTGTCGTGTACTTCGTCGTGCTCTGCACACTCCCACGTGATGTGAAAGAGTGTTGGGGCGGCTCCACACCACGGGCATATATCTCTGTACGCCGTGGGGTAGATCAGGTGAAGGGTGTGTAGGTTTACGTAAGTGTTAGTCTGTATTCTTCTTAGCGCTGTTGCCTCCTCAGCGCTGAGCTTGCTATCAGGACGTGGATACAGTTGCATATTTTCCTGGTAGTACTTTAAAATCGTTGCGAAACGAGGGTCCAGGGGTCTTGGGTCATCACTTGCATTGTCTTTAGTGGCTCGGTGATTTGTGAAGCTTCGAGCCGCCTCTTCCGCGCGCAGGTTCCCTGTTACGCCCTCATGCCCCAGTGCCGAAGTCACAGCCTGTAGGTATTTTACTTTGGGGTCCCATCCAGTTCCAACCAATATAAGGAGTGCCTGTGTTCTAATTTTGCCCTTTAGATAGTTTGTGCAAGCTTTTTGCGAATCTGTAATGATTGGTAATAGAGCGTTTTGCATCCATACCTCTTTTATTGCGAGTGCTAAGGCAACCTCTTCTGCTTGTGTTGTCGACGCCTGATCTATTGAAGCGCAGGTTGTAATTTCACCTCTATGGTCGGCGACTAAACACACATATCTCTTTGCATTGGTGTGATAAGGCGCGGCGTCAGTGAATGTGGCCGTGTTCCAAAATCTTGTCATTTTGTCAATGTTGTCAGCCCTTGCCTTTCTTCAGCATGCAGAGTAGGATCCATGTTGCTTGGCATTGACAATATGGTGTACCATTCTCTAAGTTCGCTTGGTACTTCTTTAGTTTCTTGGTGTGTTTGTAATGAAGTGTCAGGACCTAGATTTGTTAGGACTGCTCTGCCCATTGGGGTCTGGAGAAGGCGATTTGCTTGCGCTAGTAACTGGGCCTCGGATAATTCTTCAATTGTGTTATGAAGACCAAGCTCCAGTAGCTCGTCGTTTGAAGTATTCCGCGGTAATCTCAGGGCTGTCTTGTAGGCCATTCTAAACATTTGGTTTGCTTTTTCTTTTTCTTCACTGTTCATAATTTGATATGGAAGCGAACATGTAATGCAACTGATGACGAGGCTTTTGACCAATTTTAGGGTATCTTGTTCTCTCATGCCTTTATGATTGTTTGTTATTCGCGATATCATGCGTGAGATCTGCTGTACTGATGTTTTGAGTTGATTTAGTGCGTGCAGACATCTCTGATTTGCTTGAAGCAACATTTCTAGTATTCGTACGGTATCTTTCTCCGGAATGAAAATATACCTGGTCGAACCGATTGAGAAGCTAGGTTTAAAAATAAACGTGGAAGTAATTCTATCCTTTGGAGGGATTACATTAGGTTATAGACACAGGGAGATGTACTCTTACATGTGTGCGTACGCAATGACAACAAAAAAGTTTACTTTGTTAGTCTCTTGTTATTATTATTTCCGGCTACGAGACTACCTGAATGCATGACCTATAACTAACACACTTGATGATCCTGCCTCCCGGTTCTTGACCGATCTCCCTTTGTGGGCGAGTGCCAGCAAAGCTTGAGGCTCATCATTATCATCATCCATCGAACCCGGCATCTTCTGGTCGGCAGCCGAGCACCGTAACCCTGTGAACTTTATTTCAGTCACATCAAATGTAGCCGGCTTTTGTAACTGTCACCGATATTTCAGCAGCTTGCATCATTTCCATGAAATAGCCAATCTTATTTCTTACTGAGTTTATTGTTTAACATGAGATATATCGTTCACGTGTACATTTGGAATTTATGTTATGGCTAAAGAATATTTTGTCCCCTACATCGCTGAATTCAGCTAGGTGGCATGTAAAACCCATAATCATCATTATTATCACTTTAATATCCATGTTTTAGGTGGTGCTCGAGCCAGGCTAGAGTAAGCAGGGGAGGAAGAAGAAGAATTTATTCGCTGCCGCGCAGAAGCACGCAGTCAGCACGCAGTTGGCCTGCAGGATACTTCCAGTGGTCGGTTCACCCGAGAAAAAGAATCGTGAATCGTGGTCGTGGATGTGAATGCCGAATGCTGGTCGCGCTGATCCTGTTCTGCGCTGCTGCTCACGGGTTGGGAACGGCTTGAACGATGGGGGGCGGGATTGTACTTGAGTTTAACGTTTGCTTCTTTGTGGTTTTAGTGCTTTTTTGGGAGTTGTTTGTGGTTTGTGCCATATGATTTTCTGAGTTCAAGCGACTCAGGCTAATTAGATGTCGGTTTCTTCGCCTGGCCAAGGGCCTTCTCCTTGGCTAGCATCTATACCGGCCAAGGATTCGCCGATTGATTCTTTTTTTTGCAGTGGGGTTATCAACGTCCCCGTGGCTCTGGTACCGACCAATGGAGGTACGATACCTATGAAGAACCAGAAGATGATTCAAATGGAGCTTCGGAAAGCCACAACACACTTTCAAAAGATCACTGAGGTCCGGCATTTCGGTCGTGGTGGTATTTTGTGCTGCTCGGCCGATCAGGAGTGCGTCCGAGACCTTCTTAATTGTTCAAAATTTGCAACGCAGCCGGTGAGCCCATTTATTCCAGCGCATCTTGCATGTTCGAAAGGCATAGTCCGCGGTGTAGATACGAGCCTGACCCCTGCAGAAATTCTTAAGTTATTTTCGGTAGCAGGTGCAGTGTCAGTATACAGGTCACGCGTCTGGTTGACAATTAAAAATCACCTACCGAATCGGTGACAGTAACCTTTGCGGGAACGATAAGACCATCTGAAATTAAAGCTTGGCCTCTTATCTATAAGGTAGAGCCTCTATCCCCTAAGCCACTGCAGTGCTTGAATTGTTGGAGGAATTGCCACAGCGTGAAAGGGTGCAGATGAACTGCTAGATGTCGACTATGCGGAGAAAATCACGACAGCCGTAAGTGCAACTCGACGGAAGAAAAGTGCGGTTTATGTCATGAAGCGCATCCTGCAGACTCTTTAGATTGTGAGGCGAAAGAACGAGAAGTTAAGCTGCTAGAAATTGTGGAACGCAGGCGTTGCTCCCGGAGGGCAGCTGTGACTGAATTACAAAAACGCTCGAAACGTTACGCAAGCGTAACAGCACGACATACCACTGCTACGGATGCATCGTTAGCAAAATATATAGCACAGGCTATAGAGAAGGCAACGGAAAAGGCGATGGAGCGTCTTGCCAGCAGTATTATTGGAGTCGTGGCTAAATTGTTAACATCTCAGTTGACCCAAATCATTGCTTCAGTGTCTATGAAAAATCAGACTTCACAGGATTTGGAGGTTTCAAAGTGGGCCGGGACAGAAAGTCCGATAGCTCCTACATGATGCGCATCTCCTAAAGCAGGACCCGCCAATAAGATACTGCGGGCAGATCCAGAACCCGTATCAGATGACACTGATGAATTCACAGATATGGATGCGGAATCTCATAATTTCTTGAAGCGTGCCAGATATCCCCTATCGAAAAAGTCTTCACAGAAATCAAAATCTAAAAATTTCCTCTCAAAGAAAAACGTTTTGGAGAACCTCTCCAAAAAAAACTTTTTGAAGATCTTTTGGATCAAGCAGGCTCTGCGGCGGGTTTATAGAGTCCAAATAGGCTCCTTAAAAGTATTACAGTGGAATTGTCGATCAATACGGTCGGCTACCACAGATTTATCGTGTATTTCTTCGCAAATTCCCCAGATATTATTACTTTACAAGAAACTTGGCTTACAAATGTACAAAAATTTTACCTAAAAATTATCGCTTATTTCGTTTAGACAGACCTAGCAGAGGTGGTGGACTTGCCATTTTTATATCAACTAAATTTAGTCATAGAGCGAAGATTAACTACCTGTGCATGGATTCTAACTATGAAATTATGGTATTAGACATCACTCTGCCAGGCTGTTCCTCTTTTTCTTTTGTTAACGCATACTTTCCGGTAGGAGTACAGGACACAAGATGCTTAGATGCAATGTTGGCTTCCTGCAGGAAAGATGTAATATTAACTGGTGACTTTAATTCACACCACGTGTCTTGGGGTTTCAAGACTGAAGTAAATGGAAAGCGCTTGTGGGAATGGACTGTTGATAATAACTTATCTTGTGTAAATTTCCCCACTGTTAAGTTTATTAGGAGACAATCAAAGTCGGCGATTGATCTGACCTTTTCCAGCTCCTCACTAAACATTTCATCGTGGAAAACATTAGATTGCGCAACAAACAGTGTCCACCTTCCTATTAGCTTCGATATTAACCTTCTCGGGATATTTTAACTGGTAAAATTGGCTCGTTTGTAAATTATGAGCATTTACAAAAAGACTTAAAGTCTACTTTGGTTCTTCGCAAGGACATGCAGGAAGACATTCGGGCTATGAGTCTGTGTGCGGTATTGAGACTAGCAATGAAAAAAATTGCCCGCAGCTTCCCTCGGGGGAACACTGAGGAGGATGCGGAGCATATAATTGGTCGATGGCTAAATTGGTTAACGTGGTTGTGAAATCGGGTGTTAAATTGCGACTTACTTGGGTCGATGGCTAAATTGGTTAATGTGGTTGTCGGAGGGGGTGTTAAATGAGTGAACACGTACACACGTATGCGAAAGGGCGGCGCTGGTCGAAGGGACGTCGATCATTCTGTTTGTGGATTCGTTGGCATTCATTTCACGGCGACTTCGGACGTCGACGCGCCGTACAAACCAACGGACGAGCGGCAACTGAGCGAGCGAGCGCCGACCTTGAGTATATATACAGCGCGACGGCGCATGCGCTGTCAGCTGTCGAATGTTCTCGAAGGAGAGGCGCGCGCGCGGCACAGATGGTGACGGCGCGACGGCGCATGCGCTGTCAGCTGTCGAATGTTCTCGAAGGAGAAGCGCGCGCGGCACAGATGGTGGGCGACGGCGCGACGGCGCATGCGCGCGCGTCAGCTGTCGAATGTTCGAGAAGCGGTGCGAACGGCGCGGACGGCGCACTACAAGGCGCGAGTATAAGATGCTTCCGCATCTAAAAGTCAACTTTTTCAATAACTTCAGGCACAGGCGGGTCGTTTAGCCCATAGTGGAACGCTGATTGTATGAGAGGGTATAGAAAACGAAAAGCGGCGTGGAAGAAACTGATCCACAACCAATGCCTTAAAAACTGGTGTGACTATAAATACGTGGCAGCAGATTTTAAACGTACAGTACGCAAAGCAAAAGATGACTATGACACTAACAAATTTAGCTATCTTTCAAAACCACACAACAGAAAAGCACTGTTTAGATTTTTGCGTTCCAGAAAAATGATACCACCATCAGACAATATTAAATCTTCAATCCTATCGCTGATTCTTCAATTCCATCGCTAAACTCACTGAAATATTAAAAAATGTTGCTAAAGGACTAGAAGAAAGATTCAGATCAACAATGCCAAGACACATAGTAAAGCCGATTGCAGGGGGGGAAGTTCAATGAGGTGACATTAGCGGAACTAGCGGGTGTAGTGAGGCACTTAACTCCTACAGCACCTGGACCAGATGAAGTAACCTCAGCAATATAAAAGTATTATATGACATTTCCCCACACGAACTCTGTAATATGGTTAATTACTCTTTGAAAAATTCTTGGATACCGGCGGATTGGAAACTTTCCAAAATAATTCCGATACTTAAAAAAACAGGGACTTGGGTATACACTTGACAATGTGAGGCCAATTTCTCTTACATCTAATTTGGTTAAACTAACTGAAAGAGTTTTCAATGCATGTGTAATAAAATACATTGAGGAGAAATCAATACTGAACCCCAGTCAAATTGGCATAAAATCGGGATGCTCCATATGGTGTGCGCACGCGGATTTTGAGAGTCGTATACAGTTGGCTAGGCGTAGAAGAGAGTATTGTGCATTAGTTACTCTGGATTTGGCCAAGGCGTATGACAAAGTGGAGCATAAAATACTAATAGCGCAGATGGAAATGTCACACTTACCAAACTACATGTCAGCATGGGTAGCAGAGTTTTTAAGGGAGAGAGTTTTATTGCTTTCAAAGGGGTTGTTTTCTAACAGATATCGACAATACCGTGGCGTACCACAGGGGGCAGTGCTCTCACTGGTGTTGTTTAACATCTTCCTCAGTTCGATTCCAACACGAGGCGATATTCATTTATATGTTTATGCAGATGACGTTGCTTTCTTTGCGACAAACAGTGATCTGCAATTACTTTATCAGATATTACAGAATTACCTAAACATGATAGAGGAATGGCTTGAAAAAATTGGAATGTCTCTAAACGTAAACAAACGCGCGCTTCTAGCGTTCTCGTTCAGGGATCCTGTCAACATCTCCTTGATGTATGGCACAGAGCAGTTTCCCCAGGTGGATTCAAACACTTAGGCATCATATATAACAGCTCGTTAAATTGGAAAAGCCACATCGATAAAATTGCGTCCAAAGCAACACGAGCCATGGGGTGGTTACGCAAGCTCAGCAACATAAAAAGGGGGTTGCGAAGAAATACATTGGTAATGGTCTATAAAATGTACATTCGTCCTATCATGGAATTTGGGTGTGTCTTATTTTCGGGCAGTGCGACATATAAAATGAGACCGCTAATACTATTAGAAAGGGAGGCTTTACGACTGTGCCTTGGACTGCCCAAGTTTGTTGCTAACAATGTGCTATACATGGAAGTGCGTCCAGTGTCATTGTTGAATAGATTCAAAATACTTACTATCAAAACATTTTTAAAACTATACACTGTGCCCCAGAGAGCATCGTTTTATGCTTTTATTAAAGAACCAAGTGTATTTTTTGAAACTTGGTGGTCACGATTCCGCTGCCCACAGATCTTGTTCGTTCAAGCGCTGCTAGAACCACTGAACGTCAAAATCAAACATATTTTCTCAACAAGAAACGTTAATTTAGATCTTAAGATAGAATTTGAGAATATTTATCCCTCTAACGCAAAGCAAATGCTATTTCAATATATAAATGATCGGCTGCAGGATTACTTGGCACATGTGAACATGAACAACATAATTGCGACTGATGCATCCGTATGAAATGAAAAGGCCGGGGCAGGTATCTTCTCACGTTTCCTTGACTGCTCCTTTTCGGTTAGACTCCCAGATTACACACCAATATTCATAGCAGAATTATTTGCTAATGTACTGGCACTACGGAAACTTCCTTTGGGCGAATCAGAAGCAGTCGTAATTACAGATTCTTTTTCAGTATGTGCTGCTCTGTCTTCAGGAGCCAACTTAACACTTATGCACCTGTTTCGACAACTCATACCGACAAACTTGAAAAAACTGCAGCTCTTATGGGTACCAAGCCATCGTGGCATATATCTCAATGAGATGGCGGATGCACTAGCCACAATATCTCTTAGCGGTCCCCTTATCCCGATTTTGCCTGATACGGCTTTCGGGACAGCAATAAGGTTTAGAAACCTCTGTTTGCATGAATACGACTGCTACTCATTGGATAAATATCGAGATTTCGCGCATCTAAAATGCCGCTGGAATAGACAGTGGTGTGCAACACGGCACTTGGAAGTTACTTTTACAAGATTGCGTTGCAGAATTTCTCAACTGAATTATTATTTGCATGAAGTTAGTCTAAAGGCGTCACCTTTATGTCAGACTTGCGAAGAAATGGAAATGATAGATCACTTCTTTTTGTTCTGTCGCCGATATTCTCATCAACGGAAAATATACCTGGTAGCTCCACTTGAAAAATAGGGATTAAAATTAAATGTGACAGTAATTTTGTCGCTTGGCAGCATTAAATTCGGTTATAGCCATAGGGACGTCTGCTCTGCGGTATTTCAATACATAATTGAAACAAAGCGATTGCCATGTTAATCTGCCTATATATATCAGATATCATTTTAGACCCATCATTACCTCTGTCTCAAATCGCATCTGATAGCCTGCATCGCTCCCTGCTGAGATATACTCCTTTTTCGATTTTCGGCTTTTCTTTCTATACTTTTTTCAGCCCAAAATTACGTTTTCTTTGAAAAACCATTAGCCTTTTAGTTAAGATCCTGCCACCCGGTTCTTGGCCGATCCCCCTTTGTGGGTGTGCGCCAGAGTGTCAAGGATTATTATCATCATCATCGTCATCATCAGTCAGCTCCGCTAGATCCAACGATCTGCATTTTCAGCAAACGCAGCCACTTGCTAGTCAGTCATCCAGGGTGCAGCTAGTTCCAGGTACACGAAAGCAACTCGCTAATCATGTTCCCTTCTTGGCACGATGACCACGGCCAGGTACGTCCAAAACACTTGCTTTATTAAAGGCACCCAGCAGTGCAGTTTATGAGATCTTATGGTAGCGCCAGAACACACAGCCTAGCGAGTAGACGCAGCCAAACCGAGTCTTTCAATAAGTATACCCTAGCGAGTAGAAGCAGCGGACTCGCTCGCTGGGTTTTGTGCCGACCGGTTGTGCCCTCACGTTCTCTGACGTCAGCGTAGCTCTGGCCGACTGGGCTGGCCCTACGTCATCTTCTGACGCCGACCTCCGACGACAACGTAGCTCTGACTTACTGGACTTTCCCTACGCCATGTCCTGACGCCGACAAGAGCTCTCGCAAGTGGTGCCCCATCTTCAGACTCCAGGGACCATGTTTCCATCTTTCCTGTCTGTCCTATCCCCTCAATATGCCATCGCTCACTTTCTCAGCGCATCTCTGTCTATATATATATACCTTTAATTCTATCCTTTTAATCCGTCCTCAACCCCATCCCCTGTGAGCTTCTGTTGAGGTGTCGCACTCTGATGAAAACAGGTACGGTGCTGACTTTTCACTTCCTTTCCATCTTATAACCACTTCAGTAGACGCAGCAAAACCGTACTTGCACGTGCGTATTATTTTCTTTTTAGCTGTGAGCAGGGGGGTCATGGCTGATTATGTAAGCGGCCTGGAAACCTCCTTTGAAAACGCGTCAAAAAGGGCATTGCCACTTCAGCGTCTCAAGGTGTTCAGCGAAAGTTTCAATTTCTTGGTGTCGCTGGCGGTCAGTACCAACAGTGCTGAGGTGGCCCAAAAAGCTTCGTCGCGCCTGTTCTAGTTTACGCGCTTAGTAGGGACACCACTCCATTGTACTAGAAGGGGGCAGTGGAATGAACGAGGCGTCCGCGCCGCATCTCGGCTGATTCTCCGGCGGATGACAGTAGCGGTGGCGCTGTAGTCTCATGGTACTGAAGGTCTCAAGAGCGTCTGAATCAGAAGGGCATGCGCCATTGGCTGCGAACGCGTGTAATTGCCCGTTTTTAGCGCGTTCAATACGTTTCGGAGGCCCACGTTTTTGCTCTCCTTGTCTAACTCTGTAATCATGAGTTGCAATCCGTCCCCGGAGTTACTCAACAATGCAATGTCATCGGTGAAGCACAGGTTACTAAGGTACTCTCCATTAACTCTTATCCCTAACTGTTCCCATTTTAGGCCTCTGAAAACCTCCTGTAAGCACGCGGTAAATATCATTGGGGAGATTGTGTCCCCCTCACACCCTTGTTGATTGGCATTCTGTTGCTGTCTTTATGAAGCAATATGGTAGCAATTTATCCCCTGTAGATTTCTTCCAGGATGTCTGCATATACTTCTTCGACGCCCAGATTCCGCAGTGTCTGGATGCCTGCTGATATTTCGACTGAATCAAACGCCTTCTCGTAACCTATGAAGGCTATACATAGTGGTTGGCTATATTCTGAGCATTTCTCTATTACCTGATTGATAGTATGGATGTGGTCAATTGTTGAGTAGCCTGTTTGAGATCCTGCTTGTTCCTTTGATTGATTGAATTATAATGTTTTCTTAAGTCTGTTAGCAATTACTTTTGTAAATAGTTAGTATATTTAGAGAGCAAGCTGATCGGCCGGTAAATATTTAAGTCCTTGTCCTCTCCCTATGTATTAGGATGATGTTAGCGTTCTACCAAGACTCTGGTACTCTTGCCGTCAGGAGACAACTCGTAAACAGGGTGGCTAGTTTTTCTAACACACTCTGTCCTCTACCTTTCAGCAGATCTGATGTTACCTGATCCTCACCAGCAGATTTGCCTCTTTGCATCCTCTCCAAGGCTTTTCTGACTTCTTCTATCAATACTGGTGGGGTGTCATCTGGGTTACGGCTAGTTCTTATAGTAGTAGGGTCGTGGTTGGCCCAGCTAACACTAGCCGGGACACCTGTGTACACATAAAACCTTAATTTCTCAGAACAAGATGCAACACTGCCTGCCTACACTTTTCACACTTCATTACAGCACTATGCTTACAATACAAAATATTGTCATAAGTTTGCTGGCTTGCAATGGCGTTACACCAATAGAACATTTGGAAAGCAGCCCAATTTAAGCTGTCAATACAAAATGAGAACTGGTTGCAATGAGTTTAGATAGAATAACAGACGGGCTATATATATACAATTGCCACTTTTTAATATGCTTGGGTGTTTTATTATGTTTAGTCTTGCCAGGGTGGTCGTTAAGGTAATTGGCTGCTGACCCGAAGATCATGGGATCAGATATTTGCTACGGCGGCTGCATTTCCGATGGACCCGAAATACTGTTAGCCCATGTTCTCAGATTTCAGTCCACGTTAAAAAACTCAAGGTGGTCGAAATTTTCGGAGCCCTTCACTACGGCGTCTTTCATAATCATACGGTAATTTTGGGACGTTAAACCCCGCATATCACTCATGATTTTTATGTATGTAATATGTAATAGCCAGGGTAACCTTGAGAGAGGGCGCAAGCACCACGCAGTAGCCATCGATAAACAGCCCTTGCTTGCTAGCGTTACAGTGCACTAGAAGGAGGCAGTGGAATGAACGAGGCGGCCGCGCCGCATTTCGGCTGATTCTCCGGCAGGTGACAGTAGTGGCGGCGCTGTTGTCCCATTGTGCTGAAGATCTCAGGAGCGCCTGCATTGGGAGTTCGCGCGCCGTAGCCGGCGAAAGCGTGTAGTTGCTCGTTTTTAGTGCGTTTAATGCGTTTCTGAGCCTTTATGAGTGGACGCACCTGCTACGCGTCATGGTGCACGAGTGAATATGCAGGCACATCAAAATTGCGTCGTTACAAATTGCGTCGTTACAAGAACCTGCCTCCCCCCCCACACACGTAATTTGCACGGAACTGCCTAGCTTCTCAATCCAGCAGCGCTTTCAGTAGTGTTATATCATAAGTGACTACCGGCGAGCTACAAGGAGAGTATAAGTATCAATACTGCTATTAAATGATACGCTTGTTTTGTCGGCAGTCTCTACGATATCCAGAGCACAGTGTTCCTCATATGAGCCTACATGCGCTCGCAAGTTTGACGAGAATCCCGAGTATAAGTAACGTTGCCCCAACATTTATATCGGTTACGCCTCAGTTTTATCATGCATTTTTTGCGGAAGATAATAATTATTGCTCTCTGAAAGGTTTAATACAATGGCGCTGACACAACACATAATCCCTTTATAAGGACTAACGGCATGGGGTTCAACAGTCCCCACAGATGAACACGAGACTAACATTTAGTCTTCACATTTACACCTTAGTGAGTAACAGTTCCACAATTCACCTCAAAGGACTAACATTAAGTCCTCACATTTGCAAGTCCTCACATTTGCACCTTATACAGCAACTGTTAATCCCCAAGTTTATATACCTTACCGGGCAACCGTTAGACCTCACAGTTGCACCTTGACGGACGAACTGTTGATCCACCCGAGTACTGCAATCGGATGGACTTTTAGGGGCGAAGCTCCTTAGGGCGTGGGCTGTGCGTCCCCTGTAGGCTGTATGTAGCCACCTCTAGTTTAGTTCTTGCAGTGTTCACTAGATGGCGGTACCGTCTCCTGTATGTATCCACCTCTCGTTTAGTTCTTGTAGTGTTTACTTGATGGTGGTACTTGTAGCTGATGATGAAAAGATGCAAGATGTTATAAACTACAAAGCGGTACTTGTAGTTGATGAAAGACGCGAGATCTTATAAAATAGGAATGATGTCACATATGGCGCGTGTCATTGGTTGAAGGCAATCGTTTGATTTAGTGCGGCGACGTACGCTAGGGGGAGCGATGTAATAAAATCGAGTGGGCAAAATGTACACAGGATTCATGGTTTACCAGGTTTACCTCCGGAGCTTCGCCCACTCATCATCATTCACTTCGTGGATATGGCGGAATTTTTTTTGTCACCATTTCAAACGTTGTTTCTGTTTATTTTCCGCCAGGCCTAATACTTTTTCACCTGTTTTTCTGCGCAGTGAACAACAAATTGCGCAGAAAAGAAAACGCGAAAAAGCAGTTAGCCACCTATTTGTAACGGCTTTCGCAGTCACGGCAACAGCGAAAGACGAAAATGATACGTCGAAATCTTTTATCTTTTACATACACATGAAGTTTCTCCATTCTTTCAAGTGAATTCTTGGGGAAGTGTACAAATCCAGTCTTGCTGACAAATCTTCTTCACTCCTTGGGGAGCTCCTCCGACGGAAGCGATAGATGACAAGCATTGCAGACGCCAGCGCACGCAGCCTTCTGCCTGTTGGGTTGCCTAGGCTGCGCGTACAATAATATAGCAAAAATAGTTAGACACACGTGACGGAAGATGAAAATGCATGCATATGACAAGTATGCGCAGATTAATAAAAAAAGAGGCGTTAAAATATGAGACTGAAATAACTTTACATTCAAAACTCGCACAGTCCTTCTGATGCTGGGTGATTCCACGAGAGATCGACACTGTCCAAAAGTTGATATTTTAGATTTCATTGAGTATTTTATATTTCGTGCACCTCTCACCAGGTAGCCCGAAAGTCAACTTCGTTTTATGATTAACGGCATAACTTACGAGAAAAAAAATGGCAGACTTCACAAACAAGGAGGCACCAATTTCGTCACCTGTCATTTTCGGAAATTGCAGATGCTATGAAAAGACAAATATTTTTGTTTCAAGGAAGATATTTTTACCTGAAATGCATGTATAATGAAGAATGAGTTCATACGGTTTCAAGTTTGTACACCTTAAAAAATATCTTTTAAAAATGTCTAATTTTGCAACAGTTTAAAATAAGTTACTAATTCCCCATTTTTTTTCTCCGAAAGTAATCCAAGCAGCGTTTTCAAACTTGACAAGATTTAAGGATATAGTGCGTTCATTAGGTACATAATTTATTGCTGCCGTAGGGCAAATGTAAATTTTTATATATTTCCCAAATATTCTCATATTGGCAGTAGTGTACTCCACTGAAATTTAAGTATTAGGAACCTCATCTTCGATTTTTCTTAAAATCTTCTAAATAGACAACCGAAGGCCATCATACAGTATTATTGAAAAACATGTTGCATTATTTTGTTTTTAGCGACAATATTCGTTGTACAAATCAGAGCTTTTTGAGAATACGCTGATAAGTTGAGAAATCTAGATATCGGAACGCAAAAGCGGCAATAAGCTTCAAATGGCAGTAAACGTGCCCGCATTTGGTGAAGAAAGTCTGTTTTGGCAGATAGGAGTAACTATTTTGAACACAGTATTCTACAGAATCTGAATTCACTCTAATACGTATCTATAGATGAGGAGCATCGCGCGCCGTGAAAGCAGTCAAGGGCGTCGTAGATTCATGGCAGCGGATGTCTTTGCGGGGTATCTTGTTCAAGGCACGAGAGTCAACGCAAAATCTCGAACTGGTACCCTTAATTATGACTAAAACAACAGGTGATGCCCATGGACTTGAAGAGGCTTCTATGACTCCTTTGGAGAGCATCTTGTCGACTTCTCATTGTATGACCTGACCTTCGGACTGGGAAACACAATATGGTCGCTGTCTAACAGGACTAGCATCACCGGTGTGTATTTTATGACGCATGACGGGCCTTTGACCCAAAGGGCAGTCATCGATGTCGAAAATATCTCGGTAGGTGGTCATCACGTGGTAGCGTTAGGCAGCCTGACAGGGCAAAGGATAAGGGGCAATCATCATCGTGATTTCGTCGGTGAGTGTTTGCTTGGTTGGCTGCAATGGGAGACGAGCAGTCTTCAGGGTCTAATGCCACGATGTTCGATGCATCAAGTGGGGAAACATTGCCTAACGAAATGCCTTGCGGGGGAACTTTGGTCGAACGACTAAAGTTGGGGAGTGGTAGCTGAACGTAGTTATTCACGGTAGTCACGATGGTAAGCGGTACAGCAACACTTCGCACCAAGAGCACATCTACAAATGAAGACACTATGCAGTCACCGTCAGGAAGAGCTGGTGATATCGTTAAGGCCACAAACGTGGTGGCTTGCGGTGACAGCCGAACATAGTCAACAGCGCACAAGCGGTGTGAGGGTGAGGACGGCACAGCCCAAAGTCGAGGCAGTTCAAGTTGGAGAACGCCGGTTGCACAGTCGATGAGACCAGCTTGAGTGGACAAGAAATCGAATCCAAGAATCAGGTCATTGGGGTACTGCTCAATAACTGAAAAGAGAACAGATGTGGGGTGATCGGCGATTGTGATGCGTGCTGTGCACATTCCTGTGATGGCAAGACTTCTTCCGTTGGTGACAGGAATAATGCCAGGAGGAGCCGGTGTGAGAACTTTCTTCAGGCGGCGACGAAGTCGGGCACTCATCACAGAAATATGCGCCCCGGTGTCAATAAGTGCAGAAACAGTCAGGCCATCAACGCCGACGTCGATCAAATTAACATTTCGTCGTGTCGGCAGTACATAAAGAGGGTTTGTGGTTGGTATCGAGGATGCAGTTTCACCCCTAAGAGCTGCACCGCTTAGTTTCCTTATGAGAATTGAGCGGGGAGGTCGGGCGTCGTCACAGAGGAAAAGAGGACGACGGGCGACGTCCAGGCGGCGAACGATACTGATGACGTCGAGGTGATTGTGAGCGGCTGTGCCTCGGATTAGGGGCAACGAAGGCGTTAGAATCGAAGGGTGGAAAGCGGCGGTCTGTCGAGGATCGGCGCAGGAAGCTGGAAATTGCGTTAGCTGTCGGCACGGCGAGCGGTGTTATACTGTGTTCGGGATGAAGACCCATGGTTGTGGCAATACCATGCGACGTCCCTATGCAGCGGCAGTTAAAGCAGATCGGCCGATCATCCGCAGTTCATCATTCGGCCGGGTTGCGAGAGCGTGGATAAGACCATTCCTGGGGCAGTGACCTGGGGTGAGGCGGTCACCTTGAATGGAAGTCAATTGGTCTAGATTGAGCAACGGTGAAGAAATCGACGCCCAAACTGCTGAGTTTTCCCGCACAATCGGCTGTACCAAGGAAACCTGAGGTACTTGTGAATCGGCGTGGCTGTTGGTGGGAAGAGCTGGTGTAATTGCTTCAGCTTCCCGCCGGACGATTCGCGTAATTTCAGATGCCGGGGAAGACTGTCGACGAGATAGCAGTCCACCTTTGCAGGAGGACGTCGCAGCGGTGTTCGGCAGTCGAGTGAATGATATTGAAATACGCCTGCTTTTGGCCAGTTCAAAACGCCGGCATTCCTGCATAATTTCCTCGACTGTCGCGCAGTTCCGGCACAATGGCAGGTTGAACGCCATCGTCCGCTATGGTATCCTTTTGAGGATGTGGCCAAACTAATCAGACTCCGACATGTCGTTGTCGTCTTTATGACATAGAGCCAGCACGTCCTGTATATACGAGATATACGGCTCTGTGAACGTCTGAGCACGTATAGACAACTGCTTCTTTGCAGCTGCCTTTCGACCAATGGGCTTCCCAAATAAGTCGCAAAGCTTCTCCTTGAATGTGTCCCAACTGACGATCTCCTCCTCATAGTTCTCGTACCAGACCTTGGCGGTGCCTTTCAGGTTAAATAGCACTTTGGCCAGCATGAGAGTCGGGTCATACCGGTTGAGTGCACTGGTACGCTCGCAGTCAGCTATCCAGTCGTCAGCATGAACTTGGTACGTACCTCAGAACGTTCCTGGATGTTTCTGATTCCTAAGCACGTACGTGTGTGGGGGTGGGGCCGGTGGAGGCGTTGCCGTGGATGGCGCAGGCATTGCCGAGGCGGGTAGAGGTGGCCGTGGGATCAGTCCCGTGTTACACCATGGAAACTCCGGTTGGACGACCACGGCGGAGCTCCGTTGTATGGCGCTTCTTTACCCAGCACTTCCACCAATTTGCTACGGGAATTACAAACAAACGGAAAGAGAAACGAGTGTATTTGCAATATTTACATGTAGCTGTGACACCGAAGGCTTTCTAGGATCTCACGCACCGAATCCACTTCTTCTTCGTCGTTGCGTCTACGACGGCGTAGTCAGGCCCACTACCTCGTAACAATATTATTTCCACAATCAGCACCTTCTTTTTAGTAGGCAGACAATAGAAGCCTTCCAAACATAATTAGCTTGTGGCATTTCTTTTCAGCGCAGGAAAATATTCCAAAAGAAATTAAACGTTTTTTTCTATTTTAATGATACTACATAGTCACTTGACTCCACGTAGGTGCGGACGCAAATAAAATTACACCAAAAGAACATATCTACAAGAAATTACACAGCAGTAAAACACATGCAACAGTACAATTCAAATACAAAGATGTAAGGTCACCTTCATGCAAGTATTTCCCTCAGCTTTGTTTTTCTACCATTCAGACTACGCACAACTTCATTAGGTAGTTTGTTTCAGGCGCTCATGGTTCCCTTGAAAAGAGATTACGTACATTTATCGTTTGCACAGCTGCACACCTGTATCATTTTGCCATTATAAAAAAGATCACTTGTGTGCAGTGTTTGGTGCGTAATATACAGCTGATTGTTAGTTTCCTTAGAAATATTATACATCAAATACAAGTATTTTATACTGTTTTCGACACGTCTTCCTTCAAGTGTAAGTAAACCAATGAAATTTATGACATAATTCACACTATCGGTGCGTTTGTAGTTGTTGCAGATAAAACAGACCACGGGTCTTTGAATTTTCTCAAGCTTAACAACGTTTTTCGGTCTGTAAACGTTCAGTATTCATGAGGCATGCTCCAGGCATGGGCGGATAAGTGTTTTATACACAGCTAGTTTGACGTTCGATGGTAATTTAACAGCTTGCGTCGAATAAACCAGAGTCGTTTAAAAACTTTGGAGCAGATTGTATTAAGTGAAGGTACCAGTTGCAATTTTGTGTCGCGGTAACTCCGAAGTAATTAGCATCTGCTCCTTTCTTTAGTATAATGCGCTCTGAAGAATAAGAATGGTGCAAAACGACTTTCTTCCTGCATATACTGAGGACTAAACATTTATAAGCGTTTAGGACATATGCCATTTCTTGCACAAGTCTGAAACTTTAGTGAGGGTGATCTGGAGTGACGTCCAATCAGCTTAATATTTAACGACGGTATAAAGGAAGCAGTCGTACGCAAAAAACTTTAGCTTGACATCGCTGCGGATTATATTTACAATATTGTTAATATATATAAGGAATACTATCAGACTCTAAACTGACTCCTGCGGTATGCCTGAAGTGACCTGAAGGCTTTCTCAGCAGTACTTATTCACCTCTAAATATTGCTGCGTATCTTCCAGATATGCTCAAATGAACTGAATCAGTTTGCTAATTACTCCAATGTCGTAAAGTTTATGTGATAGTTTACTGTGAGAAACTTTGTCAAAAACCCTTGCAGAGTGCAAAAGTGAAGCACCTATTTCTTCTCTGTTGTGAATCGCAAGTGAAAAATAGTGATATTCACTAAGCAACTGCGTTACAATTGATGTACCACGCTTAAACTCATGCTGGGCGTAGAATAGTAAGCATTTTTTTTTTCAAAACTGGTCAAATGTCGGTAAATTGTGTGCCCGATATGTTTTACAGCTTCATGAACTTAAAGGTATTGGGCGGTAATTAAATACACGCAAACCATCAACTCACTTGTTTATAGGAGGAACAGGAGCACCCCTCCAGTCTAACGGAATTGAAAGCTGAGCTAAAGGAGCGTTTTAAATGATGAACACTTAAAGTGAAATCCACTCTGCGTAACGCCGCAAAAAGATCATGGGAGTTTAGCTGGGTCACGAGATATTTAGCATCGAGATTAGGAAGCCAATTGAAAATACCTTTTCGGTGAACAACAAGATCCTTTATTGAAAAAGGAAACCCTTAGAGCTCATTAACAACATCAGTATCTTTCAAGACGTATACGGATTGGATTAAATTCATCCACTACGCTTTATCCTCTGAGAATGGTGTACTGTAGCACACTACTGTATATTCTATCAGTAGATATATAAAACGGTGTACTGTAGTACATTCTATATATCTATCAGTACAAATATACTAGCGGACTTTCTGTCACCTTTGTACCTCCAAAATTTTCTCGGCGCTTCTTTGAAGGATTTCACTAAAATGGATGTAAAGAAGGGCCCTTATCCTTTTAAATTCCAGTTTTCAGTGCTACGCCTAATGTAGTAATGGTTAAGTTCCGTGGCCGGCCTGAGCGTCTCACTCTTCTGAGCTTTCTTTTCTTGTGTATTATTTGTCTTGTAACGCAAGAGTTCTGCTTTTTTTCTTATTGTTGCCAGCAACAAACATCGCAGTACCATGCAAACAAATTTCTGCAAAATGCAAAACGGGTCCCACACGGTGTCGTAGTTGTCCACCGCCGACAGTGGTTGTAATCAGTATCGTAAAAAAAAACTCGGTCAAGAACACAAAAGGCCCAATAGTAACAACGGTATTCAAAACCGGGTCCGCTGCACCCAGTATTTTACCACTTAGCCACGCTAATTCTTCGAACTCGTTTCTAAACTGGCCTTAGGCAGGCTTTATTTCTCGAAAGGAATTACGTCAATATGAGTAATAGGGCGTTTTAGAACATGAAAGGAACAGCCAGGCGTCACACGTTGAAAATTGCGTTACTAGCTGGTCGTACGATGCTCCAACCCGTTAAAGAAGCTTGTTGTTCACCAAATAACTGTGACGCATACCCATTTCAGGCATTTATTCATCGTCATCAGCAGCTGCATATAAATATTGCGCAATTTTGTTAGTGTGTAGCGGAAACCACGCTTCTCCGAAGATGATAGTTATAGAGCGAGAACAGAACGACGACAAAGGGAGAACTCCATACGCGTACATGACATTGAATGAATTAGTTGACCCATTTAAAACAAGCATGAAAATAGTCGTGCCTGTTATGGCCGCTTGTAGTCGCAGTGAGCGAGCGAGCACGCACGCAGGCAAGCGCGCTCAGACGCGTTCCACAGTCCACAAGCCGTCGTGAAACAAATATATTATAAATAACTTGACATCCGAAACGCAAATTTTCTACCATACAAGGCATTTTTATTTCCGAAATACCTAACACATACACTTTCATTTGTTGTTCGGTCTACGGACAGAACAAATGAAACAGTCAAATCAAAACTTTCGCTCGGTAACACTTAAAATTTCGGCCATTACAACTGCTTCTATATACTAAACTGTCTCATGTTCCACATCAGGGTGTCGACCATTACAAGGATATGAAACATAGTTTTTTTACCAGGCTATTCGTTAATATTAGAGCTCATGCAAAACATGCAAGAGAAAACAAACTTTTTTAACCTTGGGCTTGCTGGGTTGTGCTATGGGAAAATTATTTTGCACTTTCCTGTATGGCTGTTCTTTCACGTGATAAAAATAACTCAATATTGTGAAGCGCGGATCTCTCGATTTTGTGGGCTGAAGAGCGTAAAAAGATATCGTTAGAGTGAAAGCACCATTTTGATACACTGCAAGGACCAAATGTTAGTAGAATTTGCGAGAACATTATAATGTGGCAGGGTTTTAGCTCCCACCCGGCATTTCAGTGCGTCACGAAATGCAAATGGCATTCACACGAACAAGCTTTTTTTGCGTTTTAAGCATTCCAGAAAACATTCGTCAGTAATGAATGCGTCTATGTAATATTCGATTTTCCCCTGAAATCAGTGTAGGTGTACCTCAGTGGTTGATACGACTGAAGAGAATATGTTTAAAAATTCGAAGAATGAAACGAAAGGACAGTTGAATAAAAATAAACCAAAACGTCTAAGTATAAAACGTACACGTGGAACCTATTTTAGCCTGCCGTTAAAACCTCTATGACGCGGAATATCTCTCAGTTAAATCACTGAGTATGCCTATTTTTCTCGCCCGACCAAATGCAATGGAAATGAAGAGAGTGCAGCGCCAGATTCACGTTCCTTACACCGTGTTCATGCTTCTCACTGGAGTGTGGTTTTCCTACCAAGACCTGCAAATTCAAGGTTCCTTGTCCACTTGGCTGCGCAACATCAAGTTCCAAGTTCTGATGGTGTTCGTGCCGGCAGCCACGACACGCAGGGCATCAACCACTTCATCTTTCGCAGGTGCATGCAAGCCGAGCAAAGGAGGCACGCATTTACATCAGCGTGTAATAAATGTTCTAGCCGGGATAATACAACGGAATTGTCGCAGTGAATGAGGATGTTTTACATGATGAAGCATACATAAATATATGTAATCATGATTCACAAAAACGATGACTTGATGGGACTTCATTTGTAGCCGGAATACGTGCCAGGGGCTTGAATGTCCTAGCTTAGGCGTAAGATATTCTCTAGTGATTACCAGGAGCTGTAAAAATTTCTAAATAGAGAATTTTAGCTTCCCGACCTGAATGATCTACATACGCCAACGAGCGAAGTTTTCGTTCAAGGTGCGGCAGGCGGTGCCTACGTTAACAGTATAAAGCAAAACGGTGTGTGGTTGGTGTCACGGGTCCAACTAATTCGGGAGGCGATCGCCGGGCTAATTCCAAGGGCCGAAGTATCGGCCCCCGAATCGCACCACGAAAGCGTGGACAATTTAGAAGTGGTCCTATTTGGCGCACCAGCGGACGCCGGCTGTGGCCTAAAGAACAAGTCAGAGCCGAGAGTTGATAAACAAAACAAAATTATACTCTCAATTATGGCAGATCAAACAATACACAAGTATGCACACTCGACAATAGTTGAACACAATTTGTCACCATTCAAACAACGTACTACGCAGTACAATCAGCCACACTCGAAACAACGGACACAGACAACAATACGCACTACAAAGCAGTCGCATGCATCGAACAACCAAGAAACTTAAAGACTAAAGAGTTAGAAAATTATTCAGTCCAAATTTCTTGGAACAAAAGTCTCGATGATACTCTTCCGAGAATCACTCACTCAAAGTCCAGCATTGTTGTCGTTCCGCTGCCCCCGATGTTTCTCTTCCAGGAAACTTTGCGTCTTCAATTGGCCGCTCTCCAGGCTCCAAACTTTGTCACCGGTAACACGTCGGCTTCACACACGCAGCTGCTGCCACGCGTCTTCGCTCGATAGCAGTAGACACATGCTCTTGCCTGTAGCTCGAGGCTTCACCCTTCTGGTGGAAATCCTCTTATTCTCCTCGTTTCTCACTGAGGACAAAAGGCTTCGCCCAGAAGGCGGAACAACCTACGCACTCTTGCGCATACTTTCTTATTCTCCTGCTTTGTCACTACGGACAAAACCTTCACCGAGAGACGCGGCGGAATAACCCAACGCAAACTGGCGCTAACTTCCTTCTTCTCCTGATCTTCCTTCTCTGTTGCTCGGTTAAATACTTCCCGCGCGAGATTCCGGAAAATTCTCATCATTTCTTCGGCCCGATGCGCAGCGGAGGTTGGGGGAAAGCGCGAGGCGGTTCGACGGTCGTTCGCGACGGATGATGCAACCCGGCATCACCACGCCCTCTTTCCATCGAGAAATTTTACGGCTTGATCGGCCGCTATGTGACGAGGTTCGTCGGCGAACCTACGCTTCCGAGGGTAGAGGGGCGCGTGCCCGGGGAGTCTTTGGATGCTTGTTTTCTTTTTTTATTGTTGACCTCGAGGTGTCTCTCCATAGCTTCGGCGCCAGAATTTGGCGGCGCGCCCTTTTTTGAGCGCTCGTTTTGTGACACGGCCCCACACTTTAGGAATATTATCTCATAATATTCAAAACCACACAAACGAGCGCGAACAGCCCCCACACTCTAAAAGACTGTAACCTAGTCCGTCGCTCAAGACACGTCACAGTCACAATAGATCACTCAATACAATTGTACATTGTAATTCAATCTCTCAACATATGAAATATAACCACAGCTGCATGAGTACAACACTCCATCACATATTCCAGACAATACAAATGTACAAAGTTCTGTCTTTACAACAATTGTACAATACAATACATCACATCACCGTAACAAAAATTTCGACTCACTCGACATACACTTGTGACACAGGATAACAAGAACATTAACACAACATATGGCACTCAGCCCGGCCAAACACATTCCGACTCCACCTCAGCACCTATCCTGTGTACCTTGAGCAGCGCTTGCGCCCTTTCTTGCGGTGCTCACTCGACCTCTTCTTGTTTTTCCTCGTTCTTTTTCGGCGAGCCCTTTCCAACGACGGTATCTGAGGCGGCGTCTCGGTCATAGTTGTCAGTTCCGACACCGTTAACGGGTAATAACGTTCAACGGGTCCTGTCTGTTTATTTACCAGCTTGTTCATGTCACTGCATTGGGCCTGGCTGGCCGACTCTATCACCTTTACACTGTCGGTCGGTTGAGGTCGTGCCGACGTAAACCCAGCTGCCCAGCACGTGAACTCATTCAACACGATCATCTTCTCATTCACTGTCTCTTGCACCGCGGCTTCACCTTGGGCTTGAGTTTGGTCCGTCACGGGATGCTCCTCCACTGTATCTCGCGGTCGCTGGGTTGGCGA
This sequence comes from Rhipicephalus annulatus, assembly GCA_013436015.1. Classification (NCBI taxonomy): domain Eukaryota; kingdom Metazoa; phylum Arthropoda; class Arachnida; order Ixodida; family Ixodidae; genus Rhipicephalus; species Rhipicephalus annulatus. Next base: position 695,545 of record WOVY01009631.1, on the reverse strand, counting down.
GGGCTCTATCTTAGGGTCTTCTTCCAAACATTCTGGATTCATTCGGCCCTCGCACCCCGTCGATGCTTCCGATGACGAGGTCGTACAGGGGGGTCATCATGCATAGGGCAGTAACCTTTCCGCTGTAGTACGGGGTTTGAACCTCAATCTCTGCTTCGGGAAGCATTCGAACTGTACTGTCAATTAGGCAAACCGGTTTCGTTTTGCTTGTTAACTCATTTTCTCGTACCAAATTTCTCCGCACGATAACAGCGGAGGTATTGGTGTCTCTTAACACCGTAATCTTCTTGCCCGCAACTTTTCCAGGCAGCGTTGGCACTCCCTTCGAAACACCGGTTGACTGTTTTGTCGTTACAGCACCCACAATAGGAAGTTTGTCCCCATTTTTCAACTCTACCAATCCGTCGGTGACGGCATTATCATAGGATTTTGGTGCTACTAGCACACAAGATACCTGGTGAGTTTGACTCGCTCCGTTACGACATGCGTCTGCTTTGTGCCCAGTCTGAACACACTTGAAACATTTTAATACCGTAGCGCTCGTAAAGATCGTTCGACAGTTGTTCGCGTGATGACCCACTCGGTTACACAGAAAACATCATGGAACACTCTTCGGTGCACGCTTCTTTTGTTCGGGTGCCCAATTTTTCGAATCTTCGGGACACTCCTTTTTGACTTTGGCCAAACTAGTTCCACCTTGCGCTTCCAAAAATTGATCAGCCAATTCAAGCATGCCTTCAAGTGACTCAGCCTTCCTCTCTTTCATGTACAGCGACAGGCTTGGGTGGCAACTAGTAAGAAATTGCTCTCTAATAAGGAGCTCTCTAAGCTCATTGTACTCCTGCGCTGCCCCTGAAAGTTCAATCCATCTGTCGAAAGAATGGTGAAGTCGGGCGGCGTACTGCGTAGCCGTCTCACCATCAGCTGGCTTCCCTGTCCTAAATCTGTCCCGGAAACCTTCCACAGTAAATCTAAATCGCTTCAGTAAAGCAGCTCTCACCTTTGCATAGTTGGCTGCATCGGTCGGCGTCAGCCTACTGTACACACTGAGCGCTTCGCCACTCAAGCAGGTACTCAAAGCAGTTGCCCATTGATGTTCCGGCCAGTTCTGGCTCCTTGCAATCGTCTCAAATCTGTGAAGGTACGCGTCAAGGTCGTCCTTCCTTTCATCAAACGCTACGAGCTGCTTGCTTGGGTTCAAGCGGAAGCCATGATCTTCCCGTTCGCTGCTTTCAACTCTAGCTTGGACGGGAGTTTCATTTCGCTGTTTCAAACGAAGCCGCTCGAGTTCCATCTCGTGCTGCCGCTGCCGTTCTCTTTCCTTTCTTTCTTCTTTCAGCTGTCGCTCCTTTGCCTCTCTTTCATTTCTCGCCCTCTCAGCTGCCAGCTTTTCTCTCTCCAAGTCAGCTTCTTTTTCCGCTTTGGCTCTTTCGACCGCCAACCTTTCTTTTTCCAGCTGAGCTGCCTTTTCTTCTTTGGCCCTCTCTTTTTCTTCTTTTTCCTTCTGGGTGACCCACTTCCGCAGTTTGGCGCCAGAATGACCCATCTTATCACCAAGAGGTACTAACTTTTCGTGATCCATTGTGTCTCGCAAATATAGTCTTGCCGCGTGTAAAAAGTATCTGCCTAAATCAGTCCATCGGAACACTCTCCTGCACTCGTTAACGAGAACACTGAGCAACACACAAAATCGTTCCGATAGCACTATCAACAACTCGAGGCTCTTTCTCACTACTTTTGACACACTGTGTAACAAAAGGTTTTTGTCGTGGACGCCAGAATGATTGTCACGGGTCCCGTTAATTCGGGAGGCGATCGCCGGGCTAATTCAAAATGCCGAAGTATCGGCCCCCCCCGAACCGCACCACGAAAGCGTGGACAAATTAGAAGTGGTCCAATTTGGCGCGCCAGCGGATGCCGGCTGTGGCCCAAAGAACAAGTCAGAGCCGAGAGTTGATAAACAAAGCAAAATTACATTCGCAATTATGGCAGATTAAACGATACACAAGTATGCACACTCGACAATAGTTGAACACAATATGTCACCATTCAAACAACGTACTATGCAGTACAATCAGCCACATTCGAAACAATGGACACAGACAACAGTACCCACTACAATGCAGTCACATGCATCGAACAACCAAGACACCTAAAGACTAATGAGTTAGTAAACTTATTCAGTCCAAAGTTCTTGGAACAGAAGTCTGGATTATACTCTTCCGAGAATCGCTCACTCAAAGTCCAGCGTTGTTGTCGTTCCGCTGCCCCCAAAGTTTCTCTTCCAGGAAACCTATTGTCTTCAATTGGCCGCTCTCCAGGCTCCAAACTTCTTCGCCGGAAACACGTCGGCTTCACACACGCAGCTGCTGCCACGCGTCTTCGCTCGATAGCGGTAGACGCACACTCTTGCCTGTAGCTCGAGTCTTCACCTCTCAGGTGGAAATCCTCTTCTTCTCCTTTGTCACTGAGGACAAAAGGCTTCGCCCACAAGGCGGAACACCCTACGCACTCAGGCGCATAATTTGTTCTACTGCTGCTTTGTCACTACGAACAAAACCTTTACCGACAGACGCGGCGGAATAACCCCACGCACACTGGCGCTAACTTCTTTCTTCTCCTGATCTCCCTTCTCTGCTGCTCGGTTAAATACCTTCCACGCGAGATTCCAGAAAATTCTCATCACTTGGTGGGCTCGATGCGCAGGGAAGGCTGGGGCAAAGCGCGAGACGGTTCGACGGCCGTCCGCGACGGATGACGCAACCCGGCATCACCACGCCTTTTTCCATCGAGAAATTTCCAGGGCTTGCTCGGCTGCGATGTGAGGAGGTTCGTCGGCGAACCTACGCTTCCGAGGGGAGAGGGAGGCACGCCCGGGGAGTCTTTGGTTGCTTGTTTTCTTTTTTTATCGTTGACCTCGAGGTGTCTCTCCGTAGCTTCGTCGTGACAATTTGGCGGCGCGCCCTATTTTGAGCGCTCGTTTTGTGACAGTTTGTCCTTTTGGGGACGAAGTGGCGGCCACACCCATTATTTCTTTTGGGGGCTAACGGCACCAGGTACAACAGTTATTCCCAACAACCAGCACAAGAGACTAAGATTTAGTCCTCACAGTTACACTTTAGCGGGTAAACGTTAGCTCTGACGATTGTACCTCGCCGGACGAATAATTGGTCCACTCAAATAATGATAATATGTGGGGTTTAACGTCCCAAAGCCACCATATGATTATGAGAGACGCCGTAGTGGAGGGCTCCGGAAATTTAGACCACCTGGGGTTCTTTAACGTGCACCCATATCTTAGCAAACGGGGCTACAACAATTCCGCCTCCATCGGAAATGCAGCCGCCGCAGCTGGTATTCGATCCCACGACCTGCGGGTCAGCAGCCGAGTACCTCAGCCACTAGACCACTGCGGCGGGGTGGTCCACTAAAATAATCAAATCAGGTGAAATTTTTATCGCCACTTCAAATATTGGTTTTTTATCTACTTTCCTCCAGGACTAATACTTTTTTCGCCTGTTTTTTGCGCAGTGAGAAACAAAACGCATAAACAGAACAGGCGGAACATTATTTAGCCATCTGCGTGTCCCTGCTTTCGCAGTCACTGCAAGAACAAAAGACAAAATTGAGACCATCAAATCTTTAATTTTTCTCTTCACACATAAAATTTCTCCATTCTTTAGGAAAATTGGTGGGGAAACGTACAAGTTCAGCCTCTTTGTCACATCTTGTACAGTCCTTGTGAAGCTCCTGCGAGGAATGGGTTAGATGGCAGGCATTACAGACGCCAGCGCACACAGCCATCTTTCTGCATGCTGTGTGCCCACGGCTTGAGATATTGAAAATAGTTAGTCACTCATGACAGAAGCAGAGGATGCACGCATATCACAAGTACGTGCAAGGCAAAATAAAAACATACGTGTAAATTATGACGCGCAAATAACTTTACCTTCACATCTCTAACAGTCCTGAAGCTGCTTCGACGAAAACGATAAATCACAGGCTTAGCAGACGCCAGCGCACATAGCCACAGCCTTCTACACAGTGTGCGCCCACGGCTGCTCAATAAAATTGTAAAAACAGTTATTCACACGTGACATAGGATTAATATGCATGGGTATGACAAGTACGTGCAACGTGAGATAAAAAATTGGCAGATCTCACGTACAGTGAGAATCGATGGTATGCGAAGCACATAAGAAAGGGCCATATGTTCCTTTAAAATCAGCACAATGTTACGACGTGGGGATAAATGATGCCTTACATGACTCAAGCGTCATGATTATGTTAAGATGTGTCGTTTTCCTTTGTCATCTATTCATGTCACGTGATAACAAAGTTTATATATGTAGAGCTAGCGAAACGGGAAAGGGCGCGAGCATGCTATGAGCGTGGTATGTAGTCATTTTCTTAAATGACACTATAGTCAGCATTATCAAGTTTGCACCAGTCATATACTTTCGTCATCCATTGATGTCACGTAACACCAAATTCGCTATATGGGGAGTTTGCAGAACGGCCGCGAGCGCATCATGAAGGGAGCAATATAGTCTTATGTATCGTTGACGCGTGTGCACCTGGGACACAGTGACGCTACGTTAGCAAAACGCGAGTACTCTATAGTCTGACGCCAGGCGCGACCGGCGCGACCAGCGTCCGTCGGTGTGGCCCGACGGCAACCGGCGCGAAACGCGAGGATGCGCCAGGACTCACTGACCGCGCCGCCTCCGCAGTCCCTCTGCCTCGCTGGGAACACCTACTTACCTTCAACGAAATAGCAAAGCACTTTTAGCGGTCAAGAAGGGTATCCTCCCTCCCACACCCTGCCTTTTGCAGGGCGCAGGCAGTTACCCTTAGACTATTGCAAGCCAATGCCTATCCTAACCCTGCGGTTCTTCATGCCATGTACACTGAACAGTATACCCAAGTGCGGATTGCCCCGCCTGTGGACTGTTAGCAACACGACTTTACCAGTCTTGCAATGAGTCGGCTTTAACTGCACTTGTATTTTAATGAGTTCTCGTTTTATTTTAATGAGTTCTAGTTCAGAATGCGCGATCATGTTAAGCATAAATAAAAGTACACTTTATCAACTTCTCTAATTATTACGATACGATTTGGAGATTGATAGTTCTTTACATTCCCGGTGGTCTACACAATCGAGAAAGGAAGCGTGCTAGCCAAGGGCGACTGATTTAGCTGCAAGTGAAAGGCGGGTCATGTTTTTACTTCACACACACGCCTAGCTAAATATGAATTGCAAGTGAGCACAAAGTGCTCACGATGAAGGTAAGAAGGCATTGATGAATAAGGGGAGCTTTTCTCCTGTATGAAAAAAGTGCTCGCGAATTCACGATATTGTATTAGGGCTAATCATGGGAAACGCGTTTCAGTTGTTGTAGCTTGATTACTTCTCGTTAGTATATAGGTCGTGGTTTCGACCAGTTTTTATCCGAAACAGTAGTTGTCGGTATGTATTAAGTGTTATTGCACAATAAAACCCGATTCCTTGGTGTTGATTATTGGATTGCTCGACGTGTAGCAGCAGCTTGTCATACGCGCTTGAACACTTACTCGAGGATACAGCAAAGCGCTTAAAAAACGCTTTTCATCACGTATTTGTGGACTTGGGACCAACTGTAGTAGATTACTAGAATGTAAGTCATTTCGATTTGCTTACGTTTTCTTGTTGAATGGGTAAAATGGGTGTACCGCTGTAGCCGGTGCGAAGGAGGAGGAGGATACAACTTTATTTGAAAAAAAATCAAAGTATATGTGGTTGGGCTCCTAGACGTCCGGGAGCTCCCTGGCCGACATCTCTAGGCAGGCCCGGTGCACCAGCCACAACTGGTCGTCCGAACCAGTGACCCGAAGAGCGGCCTCCCACGAGGAAAGGGAAGGGTTAGGGATAGGGTCAACCACCATGGGCTTTGCGCAGTTCCACAAGCAATGGAAAAGATCAGCCCGGGGTGCCCCGCAGGTGGTGCAATGTGGTTGGTGAAGAGTGGGGTAAAATAGGTGTGCCAAATAGGGAGAAATCAATGATTTTTTATGTAGCTGGCGCCAAACTTAACTCTGATTAGGGGTGAGGGAGAAGTGCGGGGCACGGAAATCTCGTCTGCCGCTCCGGTAATACCTCGTAATCCCATGGTAGGTGCGGATTCCCTCTTGTGGTTTTCTCACGGGTTCGGGTGAGCGATCCCCCAGGGTCCGAATGGAAAGACCGCGGACATGCGCATGAACGCGCTCATTCCAGGGGATACACTCATGGCCAGGCACCCCCGTGATAGTCGCCGGATGGAGAAGAGAAGGAATGTTGCTCAGTATGCGTGAGACTGTCTTTGGTGCTATGCCTTGACGGAAGTATCGATAAGTGCTCTGGGAATCAGTGCAAATTTCCGTCATAATAGAATCTGCGGCCGCATGCACCACTGCTAGGGCTAGTGCAACCCCCTCAGCCCCGTCGGGGCGTGCCGTTTTAACAGACGCGGAAATGCTAATGCGCCCGTCTTTTGTCATGGCAGCAGCCATGGCCGTTCGTTCAAGTGGGCCTACCGCAGCGTCGACATAGAGGGCGTCTTCACGATTTTTGTACCTTCGTATGTAATAATCAGCGCATGCCTTGCGTCGGCCTGCATGGTGTTGTAAATTCATGTTGCGCGGCAATGGTTTGAGTTGCATGTGTGCCGCGACCCTTATTGGAATGGGCGGCCATGCTTCGTATCGCATCGTGTCTTTTGATTCAAGCCCCAGAGTTCGGACCAGGTTCCGCTCCGTAGGTGTCCGAGAAAGGCGCAGGAGCTGATTGCTTCTCTGTGCTTCTAATATTTCTTGCAATGTCTTATGCAGACCTGTCTCTAGGAGGAGAGTAGTTTTGGTGCGCATCGGCAACCGCAATGCGGTTTTAACCGCCCGCCTGATTAGACGGTTAGCCCGTTCCATTTGCTTTTGAGTGAGATGGTGATACGGAAGATGATAAGCGAGGTGACTAACCACCAAAGCCTCAACAATTTGCATGGTGTCCTTTTCAGATAGACGATGATTGCGCGACGCAATCCGGTGGATCAGTGCTAAAATTTGCTTTATCTGCTTATCAAAAATGTTCAAGGTGTAGTTTGCGTCTAAGTTTGATTGTATGTGTAGACCCAATACCCTGATTTTATGTACTCTTGGCACAGGTTGACCATGCACGTGAAGGTCAATGCTTGGGTCGTGCATGCGGGGTGTAATTGTGAGTAACTCCGACTTTTCTGGCGAGCAGTGGAGGCCCATTCTACTAATATGCCGCTCGATGACGTTGATAGCAGTTTGTAGAACGTCTTGTGCCTCCCCTATAGAGCCATGGCACACACACAGAGTCATATCATCGGCGTGAAATGCATGCTGTAGTTTAGGAATATCAGCAAGCTCTTTGGCCAATGGGGCCAAGGCTACATTGAATAAGAGTGGTGATAGGACAGCTCCCTGGGGTGTACCCCTGTTTAAGAGAGAAAAAGTGGCGGATGTAAGTGTACCTAATCTAACCTCGGCGGTGCGGCTTTCCAAAAAAAGGTTCGGCATAATACTAGGTCCTACGACCACAGCCAGTTGTGGCCAATGTCCTGAGAATGTGTTCGTGACCTACATTGTCGAAAGCCTTTTGTATGTCTCATGCGAGAATGGCTCTGGTTTAGGCTGTCTGCCGTTTGGGATGAAATAGAGTCTCTTTAACTTGCAAGAGGACATTCTGTGCCGATAGATTGGGGCGAAAGCCAAACTGGGTGTTGGGAAAGAAATTGCTAGCTTCTAGACGTGGCTGTAGTCGACGGAGAACAACAATCTCAGAAAGTTTACCTACATAGCTCGTGAGCGAGATGGGTCGTAAATTTTCGAGATGTAGTGATTTGCCTGATTTTGGAATCAGATTATTCCATGCATGTTTCCAAACACAGGGCAGTGTGCCCTTGCTCCAGTGTTCGTTAAAGAGATCCGTGAGCTCCTGTAGAGACACGTCATCTAAGCTTCGGAGGATCTTATATGTTATACGATCTGGCCCTGGGGCAGTGTCCCGGGTAATACAAGCAAGGCCCGGGTTTACCTCTGCAAGCGTGATATCTGCATATAATTTTTCGTCTGGATCAGGGGGTGTTAAAGGGAGTGCGCTCATATCCACCGGTAGGGGCTGAGGAATGTAAAGGTTTTTCATGTGTGTATAATGTCTGTGTCTTTTTGCTATTCTAGATTAATGAGCCGTTGGGTGGATGTGTGAATGTGGTTTTTAGTCGACCTGGAATCTAGAAGGGCCCTTAGGATGCTCCATGTACGTTTTGTGCCAAGTGTTCCTTTCAGTGTCCCGCAAAAGTTCTCCCAATTGGCTTTCGCTAACTGGGTGGCATACTGTGCGGCTTCCTCTGTGACTGCAGTGATACGTAGGCGAAGTTTGCGGTTTAGCCTCTGACGCTTCCATCGTTTACAAAGGCTTCGTCGGGCCTCCCACAGATGAAGGAGGTGGGGGTAAACTTGAGGTGAATTTGGCGTGTTCTTAATCTTTTTACTAGACCTAACAACGGCATCTTGTATCCTTTGAGTCCAGGACTCTATAGATTGCGGAGTGGTATCCTCCGCGCCGATATATGTGCGGAGTTTATCCCAGTCAACGAGAGTCTCCATTTTAGGTCGGAAAATTTTAGAATTTTGCGTTATGACAGTTCGAATCACATGGTGGTCGCTATATAATGTATCCGGCAGAACCTCATGTGTTTTTACAATTACATGTGCACTAACCATCTTGAAATCTGGCGTGGTATCCCTGGCGGTGCTAGTGCCTACTCGCATTGGCACAGTAGAATCAGTAACTAAGGTAAGTGCGTGGTGCATCATGGCGCTATGTACAAGGTTACCTTTCGGTGAGTTACTTATGTAACCCCATGCAGTATGGTGTGCATTAAAGTCACCTACTATAATGCGATGTGTGGACCGCGTTTGAGCAAGAATTTCAGGTACACCAGTGCCCTTATCTTTAGGGGTGCTGTATAAGTTGATTACCAAGAGTCCTTTACCCGATGTGTGATTCGACGGGATTTAACCTCAAGAGCAGTGTACTCGGTTCCATCCTCTGATAAGGTCCTCGTAGGGGTCCGATCTATGAATGGAAGGGTTTTATGAATAAGAATAGCGGTGCGCGATGTTATCGATGCCACCTGATATCCTTGCAGAGAGAAAGGGACAGACCCCGTCTCCTGCAGAGCCACTATATGAGATGGTTCAGCGGAGTGTTGAATGTAGGCGGCCAATTGAGAGTGTTTTTTTTCCGATTCTTCTACAGTTCCACTGCCATATATTGATATCAGATGAATTTTGATTTCTGGATGGAGAAGGCAAGTCTGCTCTTTCGGGATTTTGTCGATTACTAGAATTCGCCATGTTGGGTCGTTGTGGGAGTGGAAACTCCCGATTATAAGCTGTTTGCCTGCGCCGTGTGCTGACAGGAAGCGGCGGCAGATTTGCGTTGTTCATGCTTACGGGTTAGTGATGATTGAGCTTCCATATCGTACAGGTAAATAATTGCAGCCTCAAATTTTTCATGGGGTGAATTAACGTAGTCTACATTCTCTGGGGGGCCTGTTCTTGTTCGTCAATCAGTCGTGTTTTAGCAGTCTCGAGGCTATCACTTACGAATTTTAGAACTAGTTGTATGAGGGCTTGAGGGAATTCTGGGGTTTGGAAATACTGGGCACACGCCTGTTGAACGGGGGCTGGTGAATGGGGTGGCGTTGATCGCGAAGGACTTTGGGAGGCCTGCTCAACGGGTGACTTACCAGGGACGGCCAGGTGGTCCTGCCTTCGCTGTGGCTGTGACTGTGGGGCTTCATCTAGGCGACCTCCTGCAGCCAAGCCAGATGAACTCGAGTCCGCTGCCCTGGCCTCCAAGCCAGGTGCATGGGTGGGCTCTCGTTGCGGGAGTGCTGGCCACGTATTGTAGCTTTTCGCACTGCACTGCGAAGAAGGCGGTGAGTAGTTCCTGAATGAATGCGCAGATGCCTAGATAAGTGGGGGTGCTCCGGGTTGAATAGGTTGCGAGGTCTGCTTTACATGCTTTGGGGGTTTTTTTGGGTGCTAAGGAAGGCTGCGTGGTTGGTTGTTTGGTGACAACATTTTAGAAAGTTGTTTCAGTGGAAGATTATTGGGCTTTTTTAGGAGCTGGCGTTCATCTCTAAGAACACGGGGCCCAGGTCTCCTTTGTCGGGCTGGGCAACCCAGGTCGATGGTGGGGTGTTCGTCGGAGCCTCAGGTTAAACACCGCGGGATGCAACCATCGTGGTGGCGTCCTGCGGTGGCATTCTCAACCACTTGGGTTGAGAATGCCACAATTTCCACACTGGCATTCCTGTGGATATGGGCAGATGTCGTGTCGGTGGCCAGTTCTGAGGAGGCAGTGGCACACTTGTGTGACTGGTCGGAAAGGTCTCCATCGAAATTCTACGCTTTAGAAGTAAACGTATCGGGGAACACGCTTTCCCTTGAAGGTGTAGAGGCATGCTCCATTCGTCCCGAATAGTCGCGCTTGAATAATATTGATACTTTGGGGATAAGTAATGGTGCCGTTCATGATGGTGTCCTCTGTGGGTATAGGGAGGGCTCCTGTGATTACTCCTTTGCAGGAATTATCTGGGGAAGCCACGTAAGCGGAGACTTCATACGATCTGCTGCCGAGCTTGAGCGTCTGCACATGGCACAGCTGTACCGCGAGGACCGGGTCTGAGGTGCTGACTAGGGCGATGTTCTGCTGCTTGCGTACTCGTATCCGCGCACTCATGGGCAAGGGGGCTCGGAGCGCGGTCTGTATAGCAGCGCGAAAGGGTAAAACCGCTTCTTGTTGTAGAGATATGCCTCCTCTTATACGAAATATCACCTTGTGGTCCTCTACGGGAAGGCGTGGCAGGCGGGGCCGGCCGGTTTCAGGTCGGTGCTCGCGTTGGTGAAATGTGGCTGGTGGCGTCAAGGATGCCTCCTCGGCAACAACCTTCTTTCGGCGAGCGTCGATCACCCGAAACGATGGAGTGTGAGGCACGGATGGCCGCAGGTATTATGTATTGTTGGACGCTTCGGCAACGCCGCTCGGACCGGGGGTAGAGTCGCTGGGCCCGACATTGTCCGTGGGTTCGAAGTCGTCAGCATCCATGCAGTCCAGTTGGCCTGGTGAGTCAAAATTGATAGTGGCCGTCTCCGCGAATCGGGCCCCGGCCCAGTTCGCTGCGTTGCGAGGCGCGTTGCAGGGCGCGTCGCAGAGCGCACCAGGCACCAACGGTGCTGGCGCGTCTGCCGAGCCGCTGCAGCGGGGGCGCGTCTGGGCTTAATGTTGTGACCACCGCTTACGGTTTTCAAACATTCGTTTCTCGTTGAAAAAGAAGATGAAAGATGGTGACTTGACTGTTGGTATTCTTGGGAGATTTTGTGCCGATGGCCATGAAATCCTGCCTCTTAAGGACGGATAAGTAGAGCCAGATGTGGCCCGGTCTGCATGCGTTGGCGCCGCCTCTGTAATACGCCGGTGGGAAAGAACGGCACCTTTGTGATGCAGGGGCAACATGACGTCCAGGTATGGTCATGCCTAACAGTGATGCGTGCGAATATGCTGTATCCAAGGTAACAATCTTTTTTTAAATTTCCGAAGAACTATTCCACCCACTAATTATTAAAAATATTCCTTTTATAGCGTAAGTGTTTTATCAGCAATGACGTGATCGATCGGTAATCGTTCAGTTTTTGTGTGCGTCACCTAACAAACGGCAGGAACCCTACGCCTTTGGGCTGCGACGGGCAGCCATTGACCGCTATTTACGTTTACTATGTTACTCCATAGAGAAAGAAGAAGAGAGGACACTCCGCGCAACCTGGCCTCAGAAAGTGCGTCACGATTACGTAACCAACTAGTGCTCTCATCAAACGTCAGAGGACGCAAGCGCAAAAAAAACAGTTATAATCAATGCAACAGAATTGTTTTCACAAAATAATAATTATACGCCCAAATTATGTATGTTCTTTAAACATAAAAACAATTTATTCAACACAACTTACGCGATTATAATTCTTCAGCCGTACTGTCATAAACACCATCTACCCAGCGACAAGCCCATGCATGACTGACAGCGAGAAGCTTTCGTCGCTTTCGTCATAGAGAAAGAAGAAGACAAGAGCGGACACTCCGCAAAACCTGGCCTCAGGAAGTGCCTCACGACTACGTAACGAACTAGTGCTCCCACCAAACGTCAGAAGGCGCAAGCGCAAAAAAAACACAGTAATAATCAATGCAACAGAATTGTTTTCACAAATTAATAATTACACGCCCCAATTTGGTACGTTCTTTATACATAAAAACGATTTATACAACACACCTTACGCGATTATTTTTCTTCAGCCGTACTGTCATAAACACCATCTACCCAGCGACAAGCCCATGCATGACTGACGGCGAGAAGCTTTCGTCGCTTTCGTCAACGTCGGCTGCATCAGCGTTTTCAAGCGTGAGATAACAGGTGAGGCACATTTTCAAGCGAAGCTTGTTGAATGAGATGTTGTTGGTCTTGTTCGGTCATTTTTTTCAGAAAACGGTTACACCTGTGCGAATAAGACACCATGCAACAAACATAGAAGGATGCACACACACACGTTGCGCTTCGTGTGTGCGAGTTTGTTTATATCGTGGCGCCTCACTCACGCAGTTGTAACCTCTTTCTGAAGCTTGTAAGAAATGGGAGGTTCGCTAAAAAGAAAGTTTGTGGCTCTATGCGGCGGTTAGACGGGAACATTGTGCAACGTATGCAGTATAGCAAAGGCGGCACGGCGTCAAGCCGAGGCGACGCGTGCTGCGTCTGCCATGGACGCGAGCGTCTGTAGGCTGAGCATAGCTGGGCAGCTAGGTCAGAGGCTCGGTGGCTCGGTGCAAAATATTGAGAATCGTTCGCTGGGCCTCGCATGCTTCACGACACGTTTCCCGAAGGCTCGGAACACGAATAATTCTTGGTGTGCCGGAGGCAAATCTGGACTAGCCAAGTGGCCATCATCTTCGTTTCTTCGCTAGCCTTGTGCCACTAGTGCAAGCAGCCCACAAATTTTTTGACGTTTCCAATATAATTTTACCGCACAAATTTCAACTACGATTTTTCTTCCCAATGTACTGCTGATACTGCGTACGCACTAAGGTGTTCGAAAGTTCCCAGGCCGCGATACCATTCCATTACGAGGGATAGTGGCCTGGAAACTTCTGAAGATCTTTGTACGTGGTCTTGACGTCTATCTTTGTAAGTCAGAGTTTTATGGGTCAGAGATGTATAACTAGTTTTGTATTATGCATCAATTAGCTAATCATTCAAAGGGGTTTGTTGGTACACTTATGACGTGCACATATCTTTTTCGTAATTTGACAGCGAAGCATCCACTTACTAAGATTTTCAGACCGCGCTGACGCCATGCCGTCCGGCGGTCCAACTACGGCAGCTACTGCTGTGTATCGTGGTGCTTCAACAATGGCAGAACCCACAAGAAGCCTGGGACGAGTTTCTTCCCCGTACCACGGGACGGCCGGTCTGTTAAAGCTTTTGTATGGTTTGCATGTCTGTAGGCTTACTGTTCGTACTTGCTAAGTGAGGGTAACAATAAAAAATCACTATTCAAGCACTTCCCCTTTCAGCTGATAGTTCATTGCCAATGCAGGATGAAAGCATGGATGCAGTATGCTTGACGCGATGACCTCCTGAGTGAGCCGGCCAGCCTATTGTACGCAACGTACAGGGTTTGTAGCGACCATTTTACTGCTCAAAGTTTCATGGACCCTGGGCACACAAGGCTTACAAGAATGGCTGTTCCCAGTGTGCAACCAGCTGCACCATGTAAGTGATTGACTGAAACTCAAATATGTGCAATAGCAGCCACTTGTATTGAATCAGTGGCGACAGTTAACCGTGAAGATCTTTGTAGCCGATGGAGAAACCTCACTACAGAAGTAACACTTGGAAAGTCTTAAATTCTGTGAATTGTGGGCTATTACCTTCCTAACAGCAGCTTTACATTTCTGTCATTTTTTGATGTTCTGGACCTGCGCAACTTGTTTTGAAAGACTTTAAAGGGCTATTTCACGTTATCTTCAAGCCTGAGTGCACATGTACGTATACCTTTCATCAGTGAAAGCTGCCACTGTTGATAACTCCAAAAATCACAAATTACTTGTTTCCTAGTTGGTGCCGTCTCTTTTCTTCCACGTTCGACCAATTTATGCGTTTGAAAGAGCTGTTTAAGTTTCCCCATGCTACAAGCTTTGTAACTTGTACCAACTGCACATATATGCAGGTTCTCTGAGCGTCGCTTCAAGTACTGACTGTGACATGGCTGCAGAAGCTGCACTGCAAGGTGCGGATGAGCTTCAGTTTGTGTTAATTTAAGCCTGTTACTGACACATTGTCGTTATTTCATTTCTTCAGGACCTGCGGTAGAGGCTTCAAAAAGCGGCTCCCACACATTGAGGTGCCCCGATGAACAGGGTGCGTACAGTGTCGTGATTTCTTTTTTTTTACCCAAATTGACTGTTGACCAAACCTCTGCAGGTGGCAGCTCCCTTGTAGCTGGTGAAAGAATTTCTGCTGACTTCGTCTTGCCGGAGAAAACCTTAACCAGTCGTTCAGCTGTCACAAAAGGAACTTGTGTGACCGGTAAGTTGTATGTTCACTTCAACACCAGAGTGGATTGATATTGAGAGTTCCGCAGGCCGCTCGCAAGATTGTTCCGACAGCACTGTCCGAGGCACTGAACAAGCTTCACAAGACCCTCCAGAAGACGTCTCCGCCAACAGCTCCGCGCCTGAGTGCCTTAGAGAAAATGGTGACTATGCTTTTATTGCAGCAGTTTTTAATGTGCTATTTTATGTTTAGGACATTCTGAGGAAACTATCCTCAAAAGGACACTACGTGTGCAGTTACAAAATGTAAGGGTGGGCTCTCAGTGATTTTCATTTTTTTGTGCATTGTCAACATTGTGAATGGTTTGTTTTTAGGTAGTGGAATCGAAAACTTTGCACCACAGAAAGTTGTGCACCTTGGGTCTGAAAGAGCGAAGAAAGTGCTCGTATGGGATTAGTTGTTCTTCGCTTTTACATCCATTTTTTTGTTTATTGCAGTGCGTTCCTGTGGGCCAGCGACAATGTCTCCATCAATGAAGTAGAAGCAAACCATTAAACATCTGCAAGCCAAAGTAGCAGCACAGCGGAAAACTATCAAAAAACTGCGGAGACAGCCTCACCAAGCACCGTCATCGACTTCGAAGGCCCTTGAAGTTATCCGACCGCACGTTACCGAGAAGGTTTTTAAATTTCTTTCTGCACATGTTCGCTTGAGGCCCAAACGCAAGGGCAAGCGGTTTCCCGTGTGGTTCAAGAAATTCGCTCTTCACCTAAACTTCCGAGGTCCGCGAGCATACCGATTTCTGGCTCCATACTTTTCTTTGCCCTCCCGGCGTTCATTGAGGAGGTGGCTAGCTAATGTAAAGATAACTCCAGGCATAATTCCAGGAATCCTTTCTTCCACTGCAACAAATACTCAAGCTTGCAATGAACGGGACCGAGTGTGCGCTTTAGTTTTCGACGAAATAGCACTCAAAAAGAATTTGTACTATGATGCTTCAAGAGACGTTGTCCAGGGTTTTACAGATGATGGCACTCATCGCACTTCAAACATCGCTGATCGAGCACTGGTTTTTCTTCTTGTTGGTGTTTCGAGAAAGTGGGTTCAACCGGTTGCTTTTACTATAGGGCACACATCAACACCATCATCTGTTATGCATAACTTGCTGGTGTCACTCATTTTGGAGCTTAGGAGCATTAATATTGCAGTGAAAGCAGTCATTTGTGACCAGGGCAGTTCAAATGTAAGTCTCGCTAACCAACTAAGAGTGACTGTAGCAAAGCCTTTTTTGAAGTTAATGGTGAGCGGGTATATTACATTTTTGATGTTCCGCATTTAATTAAAACAACGCGCAATAATGTCCAAGCACACAAGTTATACATTGGGGATGACATCGTTAACTGGTCGCACATTGTAAGCCTTTACCAATCCTCACATGAGTTGCGGTTGCGATTGGCTCCAAAGTTGACTGAACGGCACGTTCATCAGAAACCTTTTTCTAATATGAAGGTCAGCAGAGAAACTCAGGTCCTCAGTGCATCAGTTTCGATTGCTATCAGGGCAATGGTGTATGCGAAGGTGCTGCCTGCCTCGGCCATCACTACAGCTCAATTTTGTGATCGTATAGACAGGATTTTAGATGCCTTGAACAGCTCGAGTAAAAAAAGAACTTCGCAAAAGCTGCGGCATGCAATCATAAAAAATGATTCAGAGCTGATTAACTTCCTCCCAGGCCAGCTTCCCTGGATTGCATCATGGCAGTTTGTTGGCAGACGTCAACCAAAAACCATCGTAGGTTGGCAAATTACAATTCAAGCAATTTGTCAACTATGGAACTACCTCTCCAAAAATTACAATTTTGAATACCTGTTAACACGCAGGCTTCAACAGGATCCTCTGGAGAACACATTTGGCCACATTAGGCAAAAACAGGGTGGCAACACCAACCCCAATGTAGCACAATTTATTTGTGGCCTGAAGCACATCTGCATAAGAAAACTCTTCAAGCGGTCAGAATACGGAAATGTCGAGGATGATGAATGTGACCTCCTGCAGGAGCAGCTCTCGTCATTCTCCCTCACCAGTGCGTCTCTTGTGGATAATGAGGAGTGTGCACAGCCACCGCCTGACGACTTTCCCGCTCTAGACGATCTCTCTGAACTTGCGACAAACATTCACTCCAATATTATCGAAGACTCCGCTGCATATTATGTAGCTGGTTTTCTCATCAAACACTTCCTTCGTAATGCATGTGACGGTTGCAGTTGCCCACAGTTACTGAAAGATGACAGTGAGACGCTTAAAGGTACCCATCAGTATTTCACAATGCTCAAAGCATACCACGTCCCCAGCAAACTTTTTGGGAATCTCACTGTGCCATCAGAAGCAGCTTTTGCATACGTACAACAACTTGAATCTCACTTTCTTGCCATAATTGAGGCCACTGCACATCACCTGAAAGTGTGCGATGTTTTGTATCACCATCTGTCAAGTGTTGCCGATTTTCATTTCTGCTCTGCTGGGTGTCGCGCTAAGTTTCTGAAAATGTTTTGTCGGGTTCGTTTATGTTGGCATGTGCGTTTTGTGAACCGAAACTTAGACAGGGTTAGGTTCCAGTCTTCAATCTCGGGCATACAGCTTGACAAGTTCAAAGGTTAGCATTTAGCGGCGGGTTTACACTAAAGTATTCGAGTTGAGCCGAATCCTGCAATAGCTTTGTTATGTTATTACTTCGTTACAGCAGACTTCATTACGGTCTTGTATGCTTATATTGAGTTCAACTGGACTAACCACTCTTTCGTTGCATTCATTGTTTTGGTTACCCGCTATGAGGAGTACGAACACTGTGTATTCGCTCGAAGTGATTTGCATAACCTTAAAGAGAATGTTGGGTATCCTGTCTGTACTTTTTGTAGCAAATACGGGCGAACGGTACAATTTACTGTGGGTCGCTTGGTCACTGTGTATGCTTTATCTCTCCAGCTCAAGTAATATATCGATAACAAAACCGCTTGTAGAAATGTCTTCGAGCGGGTAAGGAACACAGTATGAAGTGGGCACGGTTCATGTTATCACGCTTTTCGTATTTTAGCTTCTCATCAACCTCCTCATCTTGCCCATCAAAACTTTCAAAAGAATACCCAAACTTGTAGCGCTTGATGGGGCTGTGGACGCTGCCATTTTATTTTTATATAGCTTGTGAGTGATAACGTACGTTGTAGAGCCTTTGTGAAAAATAATGAGCCAAAGTGGTTTCCTTCTGCTATTTATTAGCCCTGTAATACCGCTCTCGTAGCACCAATTAAAGTCCACAATTCTGGATAAAGTGATGACTACAATCTATTTTAGCTCGCAAGCGTCACAGCAACACCCAGACGCAAATCACTTGGGATCTTAAGTTTTTGATGAAGGCGACGCATAACAAAAGCCACAAGACTTGCCAGTGTTGCAGCATAAAGTTTGTCTTTCACGTAGTGAGCAAGCTACAAAGCCCTACCTTTCTGAGGACAAGCAGGCATCAAGTCTGCTTTTTTTCATTTTGGACTAGCTGTTCTTAAGCACAGCCAGCACACTGCACCTTTGACTTTCTGCTATATTGTGTCGTGTGGTTTCTGTGCGCTTTTTTTTCTATGCATTATTTCGGTTAAGCCCAGGCGTGATTCGCGACTTCATTGCTGTGTATATGTCACTTCTTCCTTCTTCATCAGCATTGTGCGCTGTGTTTTTGCCATAGATCCTTACTTACCCTCTGGCCCGGTGTGTCATACTTCACCAGCTTCTCGGCTTCAGCCAACTTTAGCGATGTGTGCGTTGTCTGTGTTCTCTCTGTATTTGTTACAATTTATTTGTAAGGCGAGATGCATTTGTTGTCTACCTTTGTCATATTGTGCTTTTCATATTCTCATACTCTACCTTGCCTTTGAATAAAACACTGCGGATGCTCTGTTTCTTTGACTGATATATACATTGATCACTTGTTCCAAAAGAAAAACACAAGCGCGATGAATAAAACCGTATTGA
Organism: Rhipicephalus annulatus; assembly: GCA_013436015.1. Lineage (NCBI taxonomy): Eukaryota > Metazoa > Arthropoda > Arachnida > Ixodida > Ixodidae > Rhipicephalus > Rhipicephalus annulatus. The sequence continues at coordinate 676,874 of WOVY01009631.1, read as the reverse complement.
ATTATCATTACCTCCATCTCTTTTTATTATAACTCAATCGAAATAAAAATTACGTCACGACCGATTCGCACGAACCACTGAACAAAACAAAGCAGGGAATCGCTAAATCAAAACGACCTACAAAAACTATCCATTTGGGCGATGAATAGTGGTCTGAAATCATGAACTTTCGTCATAGCCAAACGTCGGTTATGCAAAGAAATTCAAAATTTGCGCCAGTGAAACCGAAACCGGAAGCGCACGCCACTTGCTCTCATCAACCACTAGGTGTGCTAGAGTCGATTGGGCCGCTTGGGTCTACGGGAGTGTCCACTCTTCACCTTTTTTTATTTCTCTATGCTTTCGTCAACGTCGGAGTTTTCAAGCGTGAGATAACAGGTGAGGCACATTTTCAAGCGAAGCTTGTTGAATGAGATGTTGTTGGTCTTGTTCGGTCATTTTTTTCAGAAAACGGTTACACCTGTGCGAATAAGACACCATGCAACATAGAAAGATGCACACACACACGTTGCGCTTCGTGTGTGCGAGTTTGTTTATATCGTGGCGTCTCATTCACGCAGTTGTAACCTCTTTCTGAAGCTTGTAAGGAATGGGAGGTTCGCTAAAAAGAAAGTTTGTGGCTCTATGCGGCGGCTAGACGGGAACATTGTGCAACGTATGCAGTATAGCAAAGGCGGCACGGCGTCAAGCCGAGGCGACGCGTGCTGCGTCTGCCACGGACACGAGCGTCTGTAGGCTGAGCATAGCTGGGCAGCTAGGTCATAGGCTCGGTGGCTCGGTGCAAAATATTGAGAAGCGTTCGCTGGGCCTCGCATGCTTCACGACACGTTTCCCGAAGGCTCGCAACACGAATAATTCTTGGTGTGCCGGAGGCAAATCTGGACTAGCCAAGTGGCCATCATCTTCGTTTCTTCGCTAGCCTTGTGCCACTAGTGCAAGCTGCCCACAAAATTTTTTGACGTTCCCAATATAATTTTACCGCCCAAAATTCAACTACGATTTTTCTTCCCAATGTACTGTGCTGATACTGCATACTCACGAAGGTGTTCTAAAGTTCCCAGGCCGCGATACCATTGCATTACAAGGGATAGCGGCCTGGAAACTTCTGAAGATCTTTGTACGTGGTCTTGACGTCTATTTTTGTAAGTCAGAATTTTATGGGTCAGAGATGTATCACTGGTTTTGTATTGTGCATCGATTAGCTAATCATTCAAAGGGGTTTGTTGGTACACTTATGACGTGCACATATCTTTTTCGTAATTTGACAGCGAAGCAACCACTTACTAACATTTTCAGACCGCGCTGATGCCATGCCGTCCGGCGGTCCAAGCTACGACAGCTACTGCTGTGTATCGTGGTGCTTCAACAATGGCAGAACCTACAAGAAGCCTGGGACGAGTTTCTTCCGCATATTACGGGACGGCAGGTGTGTTAAAGCTTTTGTATGGTTTGCATGTCTTTAGGCTTACTGTTTGTACTTGCTCAGTGAGGGTAACAATAAAAAGTCACTATTCAAGCACTTCCCCTTTCAGCTGGTAGTTCATTCCCAATGCAAGATGAAAGCATGGATGCAGTATGCTGGACGCGATGATCTCCTTAGTAAGCCGGCCAGCCTACTGTACGCAACGTACAGGGTTTGTAGCGACCATTTTACTGCTCAAAGTTTCATGGACCCTGGGCACACAAGGCTTACAGGAATGTCTGTTCCCAGTGTGCAACCAGCTTCACCATGTAAGTGATTGACTGAAACTCAAATATGTGTAATAGCAGCCACTTGTATTGAATCAGTGGCGACAGTTAACCGCGAAGATCTTTGTGGCTGGTGGAGAAACCTCACTATAGAAGTAACACTTGGAAAGTCTTAAATTTTGTGAACTATGGGCTATTACCTTCCTAACAGCAGCCTTACATTTCTGTCGTTTTTTGATGCTCTTGACCAGCGCAACTTGTTTTGAAAGACTTTCAAGGGCTATTTCACGTTATCTTCAAGCCTGAGTGCACATGTACATATACCTTTCATCGGTGAAAGCTGGCACTGTTGATAATTCCAAAAATTACAAATTACTTGTTTCCTAGTTGGTGCCTTCTCTTTTCCTCCACGTTCGACGAATTTGCGCATTTGAAAGAGCTGTTTAAGTTTCCCCATGCTACAAGCTTTGTAACTTGTACCAACTGCCCATATATGCACGTTCTCCGAGCGTCGCTTCAAATAGTGACTGTGACATGACTGCAGAAGCTGCACTGCAAGGTGCGGATGAGCTTCAGTTTGTGTTATTTTAAGCCTACTGACACATTGTCGTAATTTCATTTCTTCAGGACCTGCGGTAGAGGCTTCAAAAAGCGGCTCCCACACATTGAGGTGCCCCGATGAACAGGGTGCGTTCAGTGTCGCGATTTCTTTTTTTTTACCCAAATTGACTGTTGACCAAACCTCTGCAGGTGGCAGCTCCCTTGTAGCTGGTGAAAGAATTTCTGCTGACTTCGTCTTGCCGCAGAAAACCTTAACCAGTCGTTCAGCTGTCACAAAAGGAACTTGTGTGACCGGTAAGTTGTATGTTCACTTCAACACCAGAGTGGATTGATATTGAGACTTCCGCAGGCCGCTCGCAAGATTGTTCCGACAGCACTCTCCGAGGCACTGAACAAGCTTCACAAGACCCTCCAGAAGATGTCTCCGCCAACAGCTCCACGTCTGAGTGCCCTAGAGAAAATTGTGACTATGCTTTTATTGCAGCTGTTTTTAATGTGCTATTTTATGTTTAGGACATTCTGAGGAAACTATCCTAAAAAGGACACTACGTGTGCACTTACAAATTGTAAGGGTGGGCTCTCAGTGATTTTCATTTTTTTGTGCATTGTCAACATTGTGAATGGTTTGTTTTTAGGTAGTGGAATCGAAAACTTTGCACCACAGTAATTTGTGCAACTTGGGTCTGAAATAGCGAGGAAAGTGCTTGTATGGGATCAGTTGTTCTTCGCTTTTACATCATTTTTTTGTTATTGCAGTGCGTTCCTGTGTGCCAGCGACAATGTCTCCATCAATGAAGTACAAGCAAACCTATAAACATCTGCAAGCCAAAGTAGCAGCACAGCGGAAAACTATCAAAAGACTCCGGAGACAGCCTCACCAAACTAACCACTCATTCGTTGCATACATAGTTTTGGTTACCCGCTATGAGGAGTAGGGACACTGTGTATTCGCTCGAAGTGATTTGCATAACCTTAAAAAGAATGTTGGGTATCCTGTCTGTATTTTTTGTAGCAAATACGGGTGAACGGTACACTTTACTGTGGGTCACTTGGTCACTGTGTATGCTTATCTCTCCAGCTCAAGTAATATATCGATAACAAAACCGCTTGTAGAAATGTCTTCGAGCGGGTAAGGAACACAGTATGAAGTGGGCACGGTTCATGTTATCACGCTTTTCGTATTTTAGCTTCTCATCAACCTCCTCATCTTGCCCATCAAAACTTTCAAAAGAATACCCAAACTTGTAGCGCTTGATGGGGCTGCGGACGCTGCCATTTTATTTTTATATAGCTTGTGAGTGATAACGTACGATGTAGAGCCTTTGTGAAAAATAATGAGCCAAAGTGGTTTCCTTCTGCTATTTATTAGCCCTGTAATACCGCTCTCGTAACACCAATTAAGGTCCACAATTCTAGATAAGTGATGACTACAATTTATTTTAGCTCGCAAGCGTCACAGTATCACCAAGACGCAAATCACTTGGGATCTTAAGTTTTTGATGATAAGAAGAGCCACAAGACCGGCCAGTGTTGTAGCATAAAGTTTGCCTTTCACGTAGTGAGCAAGCTGCAAAGCTTTACCTTTCTGAGGACAAGCAGGCATCAAGTCTGCTTTTTTTTTCATTTTGGGCCAGCTGTTCTTAAGCACAGCCAGCACACTGCAGCTTTGCCTTTCTTCTATATTGTGTCGTATGGTTTCTGTGCACTCTTTTTTTCTATGCATTATTTTGGTTAACCCCAGGCGTGATTCGCGACTTCATTGCTGTGTATATGTCACTTCTTCCTTCTTCTTCAGCATTGTGCGCTGTGTTTTTGCCATAGATCCTTACTTACCCACGGGCCCGCTGTGTCATACTTCACCAGCTTCTCGGCTTCTGCCAACTCTAGCGATGTGTGCGTTGTCTGTGTTCTCTCTGTATTTGTTACAACATTATTTGTTACAATTTATTTGTAAGGCGAGATGCATTTGTTGTCTACCTTTGTCATAATGTGCTTTTTATATTCTCAGACTCTACCTTGGCTTTGAATAAAACATTGCGGATACTCTGTCTCTTTGACTGATATATACATTGATCACTTGTTCTAAAAGAACAAGTGATCAACAAGTGAACAAAAGAACAAGAACAAGCGCAATGAATAAATCGTAGTGAATTATCACTATCTGCATCTCTCTTCATTATAACTTAATCAAAATAAAAATAAAAAAATAAAACTAAAAATTCAAAATTTGCGCCAGTGAAACCGAAACAGGAAGCGCACGCCGCTTGCTCTCACCAACCACCAGGTGTGCTAGGGTCGATTGGGCCACTGGGGTCTACGGGAGTGTCCACTCTTCACCTTTTTTTATTTCTCTATGGTTACTCTATGATGCCATTTCGATAAATGTACAAACCCGGAAGGATTTCGTTTAGAAAGAGTCGTTAACGATTTAGAGTGCTTGGTACTCTACTATGGGAGAGCTTGAAGCCGTCCCGTAGGTGACAATGAACAAATTGTTCCAACCGTTGCGGTTGGTGTCGCTCACGCCTCAAAAGCTTCAGTGGTATTTTTCTATTGAGAGGGGAGCCAGGGTTCAAAGGAAATGCCTAGTAGAAGTGTCCCTAAAAACCCTCCATTGTGGCTCTGGTTGCTTTTGGTGGTTTAGCTGCTATATAAAATAAATTCACTTAGGACTCACGTGGACTTAAGCATACAGCAATGAATACATTAACTTTCAACTTTATCTGTTAAACAAGCTACTACAAGGTAAAGTGTTTCGAAGGGCATTGTTGATATCACAGCTTCGAAACCATTTCTAACTAAATGGCAGAATCCACAAAAAGCACTGGTAGCTAATGCGTTGAATGAATGAATGAATGAAAAAATGGCAGCATATCCACGGAGTGAATGATGGAGAGTGGGGCGAAGCATCCGTTCGTCCATTCGTTCTTGCTTCCGTCCGTCCATGCGTGCGTCTGTGTGGCCGACCATACGTCCGTCCGCCCGTCCGTGCGTGCATCTGTTTGTGCGTCCGCACGTCCATCTGTGAGCCCGTCCCTGCGTTCGTCAATGCATCCACTCCTGCATCCGTCCATGCGCCCATCTGTCCGTGCAGCCATCTGTGCGTCCGTCCATGCATCTGTCTGTGTGTTCGTTCGTCCACCTATTCAACACTCCATGTACCACCATCTCGCATCTTTTCATCATATATTCCTTACAGAGAAGCATCGCCATCCAGCGGACATTCCAAGGACTGAACGAGACGAGGCAAACGCACACTTTCTTACGGCTTTCGCTTGGTGTCTACTTCCCACCTTTAACCACGTTGACTTCATGGTATACACTAGTTCACTGTATTCATGGCAGTGCGTCCTAACGCTCGCTAAGCCTTTCTAAAACCAAGGAGGTTACGCCCAGCGAGTATGACGCAGCAACCCTTTCTTGTCCGACAGTGTTCAATGTACATGCCAATGGCTGCTAAGGGGGAATGAGAGACAGGAGAATTGGGCTTTTAGTAACGCGCACGCTGCAAATTTCTATTGCTCAACAACGCACAGAAGAAATCTCCCACCGGCACCACCTTGGAGGTCAAAATGTGAGACTGGGTACACACTACTACTACGACTACAAAGAACGAACGGGTGCAGCTATAAGGAGCTTCACCCCTAAATCTCTCAAGCATTTCCCGAGGGTGAACATGGTTGTGTGCGAATGTACGGGGTGATGCTATGAGGGGAAGTAAAGTTAAATCCGTTGGCACTCGCCAGTGAGTTAACGTAAACACCCCCATGTGATCACACTGCGATTCCCCAGTAACCATTAGACCCTTTCGTGAAATCTTGGTGAGTTTGCGCGTATATGTGAGAGAAAATTCGCACTATAATGATGTTTATGTCCGCGGCTCGCTTCGCCAGCTTTCGCTCGGCTTCGCGGGCCCTTCGCCGCGCTGCCATGTCTTGACACGGCGGGACATATTCAACGACGCGTGCAATGCTCGCATTCGATTGCGTTGTACTCGTTGTTGCAGGTATCGCAGTCGACGTTAATGCCTGCGATGGATCCATACCTATGACGACTTGCCGATCTCGAGCAAGTTGTGCCTGCGCGCGCGCAGCCACGGAGCGGAGGGCGGAGCGCGCGCGATCACGTGGTGTGTGACGTCGCTGCGCCATTGCTACAGACACTCCTCCCCACTCCTCGGGCCGTTGCTAGGGGAGAGGAGGAGGCGCAGCGCGGACGGCAGACTCAGGGCCGCTTATAAAGTGCATTCGCACTTAAAAAAAATTGGCAGATCTCGCGGATAGTGAGGATCAATGATATGTGAAGCACGAATGAGGAATGTTGATATGTCACTCCGAAACCAGCACAATGTTACGAGGTGGAGGTAAATGATGCCGTACAAGACTTACGTGTCATGATTATCATGTTTTAATGTGTCGTTTACCTTCGTCATCTATTCAAGTCACGTCATACTAAATTTAGTATATGTGGAGCTAGCGAAAGGGCCGCGAGCACGCCATGAGCGTGGTATGTTTTTGTGTTCTTATACGTGACACACGTGTCAGGATTATCAAGTTTGCACCAGCCATATAATTTCGTCATCCATTGACGTCACGTAACACCCCATTTTGTATATGTGGAGTTGACAAAACGGCCGCGAGCACGTCATGAAGGGTTCAATATACTCCAATATAGCGTTGACGCGCATGCACGCTGGGCACAGCAACTCTACGTTAGTAAAACTCGAGCAACCTTTACACCTTTTCACAGGAAGGAAAAAAACACCGCCATGATGGGCTGTGCGCGGGAGTACAAAGCCTAAGGGCGCAGCGTTGTCAGTGCATTTTCGAGGGGACGCACCAATTTGCGCAGCCCAAGGAGGGCTATGGCGGCGCCCAAGGAGGCGTTTATGAAACGGTGAATTGTCTGACGCCAGGCGCGACCAGCGCAACCAGCGTCCGTCGGCGCAGCCGACGACAACCAGCGCGGAATTGAACATGCTGCACTTCTCACTGATGCATAACCCAGACAACACTGCGTCTCCCTCTTTTCGTGACGGAGGGACGCTGGACAAGCTGAAACGCTCATGCGCCAAAGTAACGCAGCACGGCGCGCGCCTGCGAGTATATGGCAAGACCGGTGCCTGCCATGGGAACGCCGGTGTGACGCGTCGAAGTGAGCGCCGGCGAGCACGCACACCGCGTCACGTCGAAATGTATTCACGTCTTGACTGTTGCATGTAGTCATCTTCTCACGTGACACAAACCTCATGATTATCTTGTTTGCACCAGTCTAATACCGTCATCATCAATGGACGTCACGTAATACAAAACTTGGCATTCGTGAAGATAGCGAAAGGGCCGCGATCGCATCATGAGTGGGACATGTCGTCATGTTGTTACATAACACGCATGTTTTGATTGTCATGTCTGGATGTGTTATTTACCTATGTCGTCCATTCATGTTGCGCAATACCGAGTTTGGTACATCTGAAGATAGGCAAACAGCAGCGAGCGCATCCCGAGCGTAGCATGTAGTGATGTTGTTAGATGACACGCATCTCATGTTTATCATGTTTGCACCAGTATCATACCTTCGTCATCCATTTGCGTTCCTTAATGGCAAATTTGGTATAAGTGAAGGTAGCGAAACAGCTGCCAGCGCATCATCGGCGTGGTATGTAGTCAAGTTGTCACATGTCATGCATCTCATGATTATCATGTTTGTACTAGTCACATACCTTCGTCATTTTTTCACGTACCGTAATACCAAATTTGGCATACGCGACGCTAGCGAAACGGCCGCGAGCGCATCATGAATGTGGCATGTAGTCATGTTGTTACATGACAGGCATGTTATGGTTTTCATGTTAGGGTCGATCGCTTCTGTTTACGATGCAATCATGCCACACCATGTCAGTTTTGCAACATGCCTTGTGAATGAAACCGCCATAAGAGCTGTAGGACAATGAAATGAAAATCATAAAATTCATGACATACATATCATGATTTTCATTTTATGACTAGTCAAAGATAATTTTCATACAATCTTGTTCAGTCATACCAAGTTTGGTATTGATGCCATTATCGAAACGGCCAGGAGAGCTAAAAGCCCTAGGCGGCTAGATAGACAAATAGATACGCTAAAAGTCGTCGAAGTTCGCTAAGAAATGCTTCGCATTTAAAAAAGTTACACCATATGCACGGCGAGAATGATGATGAATGGGGTGAGTTTTCGAAGGTTTCTTCGTAAACCCTTAACCATCCACTGTCCACGTCCGTCCATGCATCCATCGATTCGTCTGTCTGTCGGTTTGTATAAATTGTGAGCGCAGTCACCAACTCTTCTTTATCAATTTGACGTGTCATCATCATTTGTATAATTTCCTCATCTGTGGATATCATCATCAGTGTGTGCCAGCTCGAGCTCGTCTCGAATTAAGCTCTTCCTCATAAGTGGTGGACGGTGCTTCTCGATCCCAAAGTCCTCTCGCACGTTTCCACTGGAGTTCCGCTCGGGTCGTCGGCTACTACCATCTGCCATGGCAGTGCAAGACAATCGTGGTCTATCCAATACCACCAGCCCAGTGCAGTCTCCGCCGTCGACCCTGGCCATTAACAGCCACCAGCGTTATCCGCCAGTATTCTCGGGTCTCAAAGGGGATGACGTTGGAGAATGGCTACACACCTACGACCTCGTCAGCGAGTTGAACAGGTGGGCTCTACACGAGTTACGTACGGTCCCTTTCTACCTAACTGATGTAACTAAAACCTAGTTTTGGAACCGCCTCCAAGATCTTCCCGACTGAGACACGTTCGCACGGCAGCTCTGTCAGATTTTCGGTTCCCCCAGTGTTCGCGCTGAAGCTGCAATGAAGAAGCTTACTGAACGCATTCAGCTGGCGGGTGAATCATACACCTCGTACATTGAGGATGTTCTTGCCATATTCAAGCGTGTAAATTTACCTATGCCTCAAAGTTACCAAATACGCCATATTATCAAAGGCATAAATACCATCGCATTAACGCCCTTGTGTGGCAAAATCCTACCACGACTCAAGATGTCATCACCATTTGCCAGAGACTAGAAGAACTTCAGTCTCTTTGTCTTCGCCATGATGCCTCAGACATTCGTCTTCCTGCGGCCCTCGACATCCGTGCCCTGATCCGTGACATCGTTCGTGAGGAGCTTCATGGGCGCTGCTCTTCCTGCCCTCCATCATCTACTTTAGCTGCAGCTCCAACCAACTTGCGGGACGTCATAAGGCAAGAGATTGCATCTGCCTCACATCCACCTTGTTCCGTCGAATCCAGACCTCGTCAGGTACCAAAGTACGCAGAAGTCGCGGCGCTCTCAGCACCCACCACTATCCCAGTGGCTACGCCAGGTGGTCATCTGCCTGTGGCGTCTGTGTCACCACCGATGCGCCAACAGCCGTATTACACCATGCCACGTCCTCCAAACCCAATCTGTTATTATTGCGGCTGTAGGGGTCATGTATCTCGCTTTTGCCGAAGGCGCCAACAGGACAAGCAACGTGGCTACGCCCCAGAGGAACGCGGACGCTTCAGTTTACTCACCAGCTACCAGCGCACGCCTTACCGGTCTTCTTTTCAGCGTTTGCCCTCTCCACCTTACAGTATTAGTCTGCCTGTGAACTCCCGTGAGCCTCGCCGCCGCTTACCATCTCCCAATCGCCATTCCGAGTTGCCTCTGCGACCCACCTTTAATGTTCTGAATGCCCACTCGGAAAACTCCATAATGCAGTTTTAGCAGGGGAAACTGCATCCACCGGACAGCCAGCAATTCCTCCAGACAGACCATCGAACTTCTTAACAGTGTTAGTAAAAGGTATACGCGTCGAAGCTCTAGTATATTCTGGCGCTGCTATTTCCATTATTCGCTCTGACCTTTGTTCCCGTCTTCGCAAAGTAACAACACCTTAATCGGGCCGTGCTGCGACGAACGCCATTTGTCGCCCACTCGCCCAGTGTACAGTTCGTGTTTTCATAGACGGTATTCGTCATCATATTGCTGTTGCAGTTCTCCCTGAGTCACCCACGAACTCATTTTGAGGTGGGATTTTCTGTCATCTGCACGTGCTTCTATATCTTGACGTCAGCACCTCATCTGCCTCAATCACACCGACTTTTCTGTATCGGAACATGAGCGCATTCGTCTCGTCGCCACTTCAGATTATGTTCTTTCGGCATCCCGAGAAGAAGTAATTAGCGTTAATTGCATCAACATTGTGGATGGAAACGTGCTATCCTATGGCTACACGGTACATCGAGGCATTCTGATCATTCCAGGCCTTGTTTGTTTTTCTAAAGGGTCTGCTTTTATTGCTGAGTTGAATCAGACCACCAAACCCTTACTGCGGCCCTGTTGATCAACAGTCACATGCGCTGTTGACCCGCATCCCGTTGCTATTGTTGCCCTTCCAAGTCAAGAAGACCTACCTGAGCCAAGCATGCCGCCTATCAGCTCTCCCACTCTTCTATCAGTGACGACAAGCCCTGATATGACAGCAGCCCAGAGTTGAAAATTGCTGAATTTATTGGGCAGACATCTCTCTTTGTTTGACGTTCATTCTGCAGCCCTTGGTATGACAACTTCTGCGACTCACCGAATTTAGACTGACGGCTCCCAAATTAATCACCGGCGCCCACACCACGTGTCTCTTGTAGAAAGGAAGATAATCGAGGAGAAAGTTTCCGACATGCTTCGACAGATTATCATACGTCCTTCCTCGAGTCCATGGTCGTCGCCAGTTGTTTGGGTGCAAAAAAAAGACGCAACAGTGTGTTTTTGCGTTGAGAACCGGGAACTGAACAAAATAACACGCAACGATGTTTACCCTCTCTCACAAATCGATGAAGCACTAGATTCGTTGCATGGCGCAGAGTATTTTTTCAGCCTTGACCTGCAATCGGGCTACTGGCAAATATCAGTGTTCGAATCTGACAAAGAGAAGACGCCTTTTACCATCTCAGATGGGTTATATGAATTTAAAGTAATGCCTTTTGGACTTGGTAACGCACCTGCTACCTTCGATTGTATGATCAACACCGTACTGCGTGGCCTGAAGTGGAAAACCTGCTTATGTTCCCTCGATGACACCATAGTGTTTTGTCTACCTTTTCGCAACATCTGCAGCGTCTCGAAGAAGTCATAGGTTGCCTTGCAAAAGCTCGTTTACAGCTGAATATAAAAAAATGCACCTTCGCAAGCAAGATGATCAAGGTTCTAGGGCACTTTGGCATCAAATACGATATTAGACCGGATCCTGAAAAGCTTGTCGCCGTCCTCGAGTTTCCCCGTCCGTTGCGTCAAAAAGACCTGCGCAGTTTTCTCGGCTTAGCATCCTACTTTAGGCGCTTAATACGTGATTTCGCAAAGCTTGCCTCTCCGCTCCATCAACTGCTTGCAAGTAACATGACATTCGTCTGGTCCGAAGACTATGAAAGGCTTTCCTGGCGTTGAAGCAAGCCCTGAAATTCGACCCGGTACTATGTCACTTCAATCCAGATGCACCCACCATTCTTCACACTGACGCCAGTAGTTATGGTCTCGGTGCCGTTCTACTGCAGCGTGACAATACGTGTCATCGCTTACGCCAGTCGTGCTTTGAGTGCTGCCGAGAAAAGTTACACAATAACTGAACAAGAGTGCCTTGCTGTTGTATGGGCGGTACAAAAATTTCGTCCATACCTCCATGGCCACCACATCATAGTCGTCACCGACCACAACGCATTGTGCTGGCTTTCGTCACTAAAGAACTTATCGGGCCGTCTTGGACGCTGGGTGCTTCGTTTACAAGAGCACAACTTTGATGTCATCAACATGTTTTATAAGAAGCACCAAGATGCTAATGCTCTCTCGCGCTGCCTTCTACCCAACCGTAATAGCCCACCGTGACCGATTTCCACCGCAGCATTACCCATCGCAGGTCACAGTTGGCTAAGATATGCCGGCCTTCTACCCTTGTGTCGCATCAACGCGTTGACTCTTACTGCCGCTCCATAATAGCACGCTTAGAAGGCACATCCACTCCTCCGAACGCCCGACTTCGCCGACAACTGAAACAATTCAAGCTTCACGATGGTGTTTTTCATCGCTATATTTACCACGTTGAAGGAAACAAATGGGTCCCCGTTATACCACGTTGTCTACAAGGCCAGGTTCTTGAGACATTCCACGATGATCCTGTTGCTGGACATCTCGGCTATCATAAAACGTACGACAAAATACGCAGTTGGTTCACCTGGCCTGGCCTCTCATCCGCCATTGCCAAATATGTTTCTTCGTGTACCTTATGTAAACGGCAGAAACGACCCACTACTGCTCCTTCTGGCTTTATCCAACCTCTTCCTTGTCCCGCTTTGCCATTCGAAGTCGTCGGGATAGACTTGTACGGCCCCCTTCCCGTGACCTGCAATGGAAATCGTTGGATTGTTACCGCTGTTCACCCCCTCACTCATTACGTGAAAGCAGCCTCACTGCACGATGATACAGCCACTGAAGTAGCCAATATTTTTCTGCGTGACATATTTTTACGCCATGGAGCTCCACGTGTTCTGGTCAGCGACCACGGCAAGGTCTTTTTTCCCTCTATTGTTGCTGAGGTTCTACGCGCTGCCAACACCATCCACAAGACAACTTCTACTTATCATCCACAAACAAATGGCTTGACGGAACGTTTTCATCGTACCTTCTCGGACATGACTGCCATGTACGTTAGCCCTAATCACACGAACTGGGACGTCATTCGGCCATTCGTAACGTTTGCCTACAATACGGCTACCCAACGTACCACCGGCTTTTCTCCTTATTTTCCGGTCCATGGCCGCTCTCCAAGTGTAACTCTGGATTTCTCCTTCCTTTCGGCTCCTGATACCTCAGCAGGCCCTTTATCCGCACAATTTTTGTCTCGCCTCGAACACTGCCGCCATCTGGCCCGAATTAACACCAGCATCTCTCAGGAAGCTCCCAAATCGCGCTACGACTCAACTCACTGTGCTGTCACCTTTTCCCCAGGAGACGAAGTTCTTCTGTGGACTCCCGTGTGGGTGCCCGGCTTATGTGAAAAGTTCCTGTCATTTTATAAGACCTTATACGGTGATTGAACAAACGACCCCGGTTAATTACTGTATCTCAACACTTAACGGTCCCTCCAACCACCGTTGCCGTGAGACAGAAATTGTGCACGTTTCTCGACTGAAACTGTATAGCTGACGCAATTCCTAGTATTGTATCTTGCGCAGCCAGGAGGCCGCTTCCAGCGTGACGGAGAATGAGTGTGAGCGCAGTCACCGACTATTCTTTATCAATTTGACGTGTAATCATCATTTGTATAATTTCCTCATCTGTATATATCAACATCAGTGTGTGCCAGCTTGAGCTCGTCTCGAATAAAGGTCTTCCTCATAGTTTGTATGTATGTATGTATGTATGTATGTATGTATGTATGTATGTATGTATGTATGTGTCAGTATGTATGTATGTATGTATGTATGTATGTATGTATGTATGTATGTATGTAACCGGGGTTGTGCCCAAAGGACTGGAGCCAGCCAGAGTCTCGGGGAGATGTCGAGGAGAGGAGCTGGGAGCTGTTACCAGTAACTTTAATTACAATATTTACAAGTAGCGTGTTACATGATGGTGGTGGCATCGTGAAAACTCTCGATAAAAGAAGGATAAAAGTTTCTGGGGGCTTAAGAGAGCTTGTCAGGAGTGCCTCAGCGCTCGCATTTTATGTCCTCGCCATCCAAGGATTTCCTGCAGGAAAAAAAACAATGGAGGCCAGGACAGTCCAGTGAATTTGTCATCTCCACCTCCACCCCCGAAAGGGGAAGCGGAAACGCCACCTTCTTTTCAACCCATGAAGGGGGAAGAGGCACGCCCAGTTCAGCCCATGTCGCGCGAGGAAGAAAACATGGCACACCACGCACGACACAGCACATCACGAAGATGTGCTGTGTCTTACGCAAAAGTCTCAATTTCGTTGTCTGTTGGAGTGATGGGTATGCGAGGCAGACCACAAATTGTAAAAAGAGTGGCACCAAGGTGACACGGAGAACGTGGGAAATGCATCCGTAGACGTTTCTCAGATGCTGGGCCCTTTGCCCGGGGCACCTTGAAGACAAAGCAAGCCGCCTCGACGGCCAACAAATCGCCCTAGTTCGTCAGTCGGTCAGGCGTCTCCAAAGGGTTTTACAAGGGCGCCGATGACCTGGGATAACTATAAGAGCGATTTCTCTGTTCTCGCCGCTCTTGGTGCACCTCTGGGAGGGCTGACTCGGAAAAAACAAAGGTAGGCTCAGCCACAATGTCTCAAGCGTCAAAGCGGCGTCAAGCCAGGCAGGCCGATCATAAGAGTTTGTATGTATGTATGTATGTATGTATGTATGTATGTATGTATGTATGTATGTATGTATTGATGTATGTATGTATGTATGTATGTATGTATGTATGTATGTATGTAAGATCGTCCGTCTGTGCGTCCACCTGTCCGACTGTGTTTCTTTTCGGCCATCCATCTTTCTGTCTGTCTGTCTGTCTGTCTGTGTGTCTGTCGGTCCATCCGTCCATCCGTTGGTCCGTATTTCTGTCTGTCTGTCCGTCTGTCTCCATCGATCTGTCCGCATGTCTGCCTGTTCACCTGTCTGTATGTCTGTCCATTAGTCCGTCCATCCGTTTGTCCATCTAGTGAACACTCTTTGTACCTCTACCTAATATCTTAATTTTCATCATGTATTCAATACACTCAAGTACCGCCATTCAGCGGACATTCCAAGGACCAAAATGAGAGATGGCTATTACATACAGGAGACGCACTACCAACGCCTTAAGGGGCTTTGCCCTAAACAGTGAAACTTGGATCAATTCAAGTGCCGTTATTTGGCTTCCTAAATTAGAAAAATTTTCTTCAGAAGTTCCATGACATGTAAGGCAGCGTGTTTCCACCTTTGTACAACAAGCGTTGCAAGCAAATGTTCAGCGCTGGCAAGAGATGGCCACCTGTACTGAGGGATACAACAAAACCATCCTCGTTAAAGTGAAGTATTCGGAGCAGCTTCATAAGACTACTAGCTCAGTGTCAAGGTTAAAGGGGCACAGCGAATAGAGCATGGGGCAGTACCTCAGCTGCTCAAAACGAAGAGAGATCTGATGAATGCACAAGACGCACAGTGAGAGCTATAAACTTTACTATAGGACGGTTATTGTAATGCCATTGACGGTAGCGTAACCTTATATTACATTCGACGGGGCCTCACATGTCCATATATATATATATATATATATATATATATATATATATATATATATATATATATATATATATATATATATATATATATATATATATATACAATTGTGAAGAAGAAAACGCATCGTTGGCAAGCAACATCGCCGCCGCTTGGGTACTGTGTCCTGGGCTTCTCTCGCTCGCCTCGGGCTGATCGTCGCCGGCATGTGCTTGACCATTGCTCTGTCCCGATCGTATTCTCGTCGTAGGGCCACTGTCGCAATACACGCAAATAAACCCCTTTTCTATTGGTGGAGGGTGCTGACATTCCCCGTCGCTTGAAGCTGGGTGCTGCCATTCGCCGCCGCCTAAACCTGGAGCTGCGCGACCGAAAGCTACCTCCCATCACGGCCACCAACAATGCGCAACCTGACTCTTTCACTCCATTCTCCAGCAACCCCGGCGTTCTTCGCTTGCGAGAACCGAAGGTCTTTAGCGAAGCTGATGACACCGACGTTGAAGACTGCTTCACCAACTACGAACTGGTGAGTGCAAACAACAAGTTGGATGACCCGGACAAGTTGACTAACGTCATCTTTAACCTCGCTGACGTGGCCGAAATGTGGTATAACAACCACAAAAACGACATTACGACGTGGTCCATCTTCAAAACCTTGTTTGTGAACGTTTTCGGCCGACCCGCTGTCCACAAGTTCAGAGCCGAAACACGCTTGCGGACTCGCGCACAGAAGCCAACGGAATCGTTCACCAGCTACATCGAAGATATTTTTGATCTTTGCAATCGTGTGAACATGACCACGCCCGAGACGGAGAAGATTCAGTACATCCTCAAAGGGATGACAGCGCATTTCAGATGCTCCTGACACGTAACCTTCCCACCGTGTCGGAACTTGTCACTTTGTGTCAAAATTTCGACAAGTTGAGGAAGCAGCGCGCCATGACTCGGCCATTTTCCTCACATGTCAACTCGCTCTCCAGTCTCACTTCCTTTCCCGACAACTCACCAACCCTGCAAGAGATAAAGACTTTGTGTGTTAAGAAGTAGCTCGGCAACTGTCGTTGATTCCCTTCACGCAGCAGCCGCCGTTCTCTCGTCTGCCCTCACCACTCCGTGACGTTATTGCCGAAGAGGTAGCTCAGGCCGTTCCCGTCGCTGTCCACCAGCAGCCTGCGGCCATGCCTGTTGCCCATGCGCTGGCTATGCAGCCCGTGGCCGCGCCTCTTACGTATGCCTAGGTGGTAAGCAGCAGAACCCGCCAGCAGCATTTGCCACCCATGTCTTCAGTTGCTCCCCACTCCGCCCCTTTTTCGACACCTTGGACCGCACCGCGAGTCAGCAATTCCTGGCGCACTCCTGACAATCGAACGATCTGCTACGCCTACAGTACTCCTGGACACGTGGCACGATATTGTCACCGTCGCTTCCAACCACTCCACGACGCTACTCGGCCGTTACCCTATAACCCACAGCCCATGCACCTACCTATTTACCTACCTACCTACCTACCTACCTACCTACATATATATATATACATATATATACATATATATATTTATATTTATTTATATATATATCCTGTACCGCCAGCGGTACCTGGTGTATATAAATGGCCTGCCGTTAACAATTTGCACAGGTTAGCTCTGTGACTTTGTGGTTAGCGCAGCGTGCTGATGAGCGCGAGGTCACTGCGGAAGTTTCCCTTCTCATTTTTTTTGCAATTTGTTATTACATACTATACAATGTTATATCACTTACAGAACAGAGCGGTGGTGAAGGACGGCATAAAACACCTGGGTATTGATAATTTAAGACAATTTGTGGCGCAAGCTGTTTTGGTCGGTGATATATGACAATATGAAAAAAAATCTATGCGGGGTTGAAGCCCCATACGGCACCCATTTTGGCTGCACACCTGGCATCACTATGCGACATATGCGTTGCTTTGACATCTGTTCTTTGCTTGAGAGTGGTGGGATATGTCTTTTACTTTCCATGTCACAGTTTACTACGTCGAGCAAGACAAACCAACTATCCCAACCCACATTATTAGTCACATACTGTCGTTTTTCTCTGTCGACATTATAACCAGTGAAATACCATTGAGACACTGCGTTCAATCGGCGTATTTGAGATCACTCATAAAATTGAATGGGCTGTTATCATTTCGAGAACTATAATTTAGAAGCACAATCATTTCACAACTTTTGTTATCACCCCATTACACTCAAAGTATTGTTTAGCGTAAACCGCGCCTGCAGTGTTTGAGAAACATCGGGACTGTAGTATATTACTTTCAAATCAAAAGATTACGCATGCAACGCAGATATTACTGATCATTCTGCAACTCATGCAGCTGCAAGCAATAACGCTGGAGTATTTGATGACACATGTATAAATGCCGACGCGTTCCGCCACTTGTCAGTTGATTGACGGACGACGCTTCATTCACCGCTTTTAGTGCCGGTGTGTATCACTGTAAACTGACTTTCCCTTGAATGGCGTATTATTTGGCCGAATAAACAGTTTGATCTAAAAAATACACTCTGTTCTCTTCGTAGACGTCACGACTCCAGGACATCTGGTGGTGCTGCTTCATTCATGTACTGGACGCTTCGTCAAGCTGGGAACTCAGCCCACTTCGCGAAGACAGTGACACCATCAGTGACAGCGGAGCCAGCCGCAGACTCGAAGAATTAGCCCGAAGTATTGACGCCTACGCGTCAAGACGAAAACCAGGGTGACGACGGCAAGAGGCAGAATGACAGTCGCAGCCTCTCCTGCAGCGGGAGTGATGCAGCAGCCAAAATAGCCATCGACCTTCTGCAGATGGACGTTTGAAGACAAGGAGACCTCGCTAAAATCCTGCGACCAAGTGGCCATCCTCAGCCACTGGGACACGATAGAGAATCTGCGTTGCTTATACTTCTACCTGGAAGACACGGCAAGGACCTGGTTTGAGAATCTGGAGTTTACACGTCAAAGCTGGAACACCTTCCGCTGCACTCTCATGGATGCGTGCAGGAACATCGCTCAAAAAGAAAGGGCAGCCATCTAGTTGGAGACACGGGAGCAACTCTCTAACAAAACATATTTATCTTCGTCGAAGAGAAGACCCGGCTGTTTTGTCCCGCTGACACCACCATAGCTGAGGAGATGATGGTCCGGTACCTGATGCGAGGGGTCAAACAAGAGTTGTTTGCAGAACGTATGTGGAACTTACCCAAAACAGTTCAAGAGTTTTTCTAGGAGGCTACAATAATAAGGAAAACGTTGGAAACGCGTTCCAGCGAGTATGTTCGCCGATCGATGCAAGACAGCGCATATATTTTCACGTCTCCCGCTCTGACTACACTGACGACATACGTCAAGTGATCCGACAGATCGTGTGGGATGAGCAACAGGAGCTATTGGTTTTGTCACAGCCTCAAGTTGTCTCAATTTTCGACATGTTTGCGAAAGAAATTGGCTATTGCTTACAGTTATAGAAGGGCCGCAGCCTCATCTGCAAGCAATAAGGTACGGTGCTGAAGCCCGACACTATGCTCCTCCTTCATGAATACGTGAAGAGGACGCACGGTCGCCGTTCCGCCGCCAGCCAACGCCGTCCTCAACGCCACATGGTCCCCCCCACTAGCCGGTGACACGCTCCGAAGAAAACTGACGTGTGGCGTGCCGCCGACCACCGACCCCTCCGCTAACACTGCGGAGAAGCTTGGGCTGTCCTAGCACTCCTGCCACTACCGCCAGATGGGACTGTGTGGCTTCGCCATAGATGTGCCACGTCCAGAGTGGGGTGAAAGACCACGCAACATCGCCGACTACCTCGCAGCAGCACAGTGGACGCCTCGAAGGTCTTCGCGTTCGCTGTCACCTGGCCGCTACATGTCACCTCACCACCGGACGTACACTGTCCCGACCTTGGGCCGGTCGCCTAGCCCATGCTAGATGAGGTTGCTGTACGATGAACTGCTGAAGAAACTCCGTCGCCAATGACGACGCCGCGACAAAACCTAAAGAACTGATCGCAACATCAACGTTGTCCCGATTTCAAAACTACGCGGCCTAAAGAAGACCCGAGGACGCAACTTCGAAGCCGAGGTACACACCACCGCCATGACTTAACTGCAACGCACGGCCACGAACTAGCAAACTTGACATTCTCATCGATGGCTGCAGCGTCACAGCTCTCGTTGACACCGAAGCCTACTATTCCATCATCAGTGGATCATTCGCCATCAAGATGAAAAAAGTTAGGACTACTTGGGGAGGCCTTAAGAAATGTACAGCTGGAGCTCACCTAGTTATACTGGAATGAATCTGCGCAGCCTGAGTCACCATCAAGTGTCAGATTTATGCTGCAAGCTCCATCGTACTACGGTATTGCTCGAGAGATATTAAATATGGTACGGACTTCTTAAGGCTCCATTGTGCCGTCATCTACCTGAGAACAAAGTCAACAACACTATTTACAGAAAAAGCACTGCCGCTCCACGTGCACGCTACCAGGAAGGTACACCTTGATTAAATTGAAAAACGAAGACACCATTCCTCCTCGCTCGAGCGTCAGCATTTCCGCTGGCACTCAAGAATCAACAGACATGCAAGGCCTCGTTGAAGGCGACCAGTACCTGTTGATCAACCACAAAATTTGCGTCGCCAGAGGAATAGCCAAGCTTCGAGGAAAGAATGCAAAGTAATGCCCATGTATTTCAGCAACGAGTACAAGTGCGTGAGCAAAGGCGCAAAAGCTGCCTACATCGAAACTGAGAAATTGGAAGCCAGCAACATTTTCACCCTCTCTGATTCTGCCGAATCTACTTCGACGACTCAAACCCTTCAACCAGCTTTCGACGTTAATCGAAGCCTTCCGACGCATTAACAAGAACACCTCAGAAACCTGCTCCTGATATACAAGAACTGCTTTTCGTCGTCGTTTGAGAATTCAAAAGACCGCCGTCGCGAAGCATCAAATCGTAACAGAAGAAAATGTCAGGCCACAGCGTCAGAGCCCGTACAGATTTTCGACGCGGGAAAGCGAGGTCATATTGAAACAAGCCGACCAAATGCTACACGACGTCATCCAGCCTTCAAAAAGGTCATGGTCCTCATCAGTGGGGCTAGTGAAGAAGAACGATCGAACTTTTACCTTCTGCATCGACTATCGCCTCCTGAACAAAATAAAGAAGGAGGTCGTGTATCTGCTCCTATGGATAGACGATGCTCTATATCACCTCCAAATTGTGAGGCACTTTTTATCGATGAACCTCATTATCAGCTACTAGTAAACTGATTTCCAGTCCGGAGGGCATGTGTGAGTTCATTGTCGTGCCCTTTAGTCTTCGCTCCGCACCTGCGGCCATTCGACGAGTGCTGGAAATAGTCCTGGATGGCTTAAAGCAGCCGACTTGCCTCGTTTACTTGGACGACGTCGTTTACTTGGACCGCCTACAGCAGTTTGGATCCATTTTTCATTCAATTCCTTCTGACAACCAGCTCCCGACTCCCCTTGAAACCAGAGAACCTCCTCTTCGCGTAAATAGAGCTCCTGTTTTTGGGTCACGTAGTCACCAAGACTAGAGTGCTCCCAGACCCACCGAAAACAGCTGCCCTCAACACACTCTCACCACCCACCGACAAGAAGGGCGTCCACCGATTTCTTAGCTTATGTGCCGAATAAAGAGGCTTCGTCAAGGATTTCTCACAGATCGCCGAGCCACTGACGCTGCTCACGAAGGCCGACGTCGAATTCATGTTGGCAAAGGCGCAAGTTGAATCATTTTAGAAACTGAAACAACGCCCGCGGGTCTCTCTAATACTTGTACATTTAGACGAATACACCGATACCCAATTGCACAACGCAAGCAGCTCATATAGGACTCACCGCTGTTCTTGCGCACAACACTAACACAGAAAAAACTATTATCAGTTACGCTAGCTCGTAGCTATTGAATGTGGGAGGCAACTATTCCACAAGAAAAAAAAAGAGTACCTAGCCATCATCTGGGCTACGTGAGCGTTTCATTTTCACCCCTACTCTTATGGACGACCATTCAAAGTTATGAGCGAACACCATGCCTTGTGCAGGCTGGCTAACTTGAAGGACTACTCAGGTCGTCTGACACAACGGAATCTAAGACTTCAAGAATTTTAGGTTACTGTCGTTCACTAGTGCGGACGAAAGCATTCTGACGCCGACTGCCTGTCTCCATCTCTGTTGATCCACCACCGCAGGATGACGAGGACAGTGACAACTTCTTGAAAACCTTCATTGTAGATGACTGCCGAACGACAGTGAGCCGACACTTACATCAACGACCTTGTAGAATGCCTCGATGGCGAGGCTGGCGTTGTTTCAAAGGTATTCAAGCAAAAACTGGCGTCGTTTTTCGCGCGGTATGGCATCCTCATGGAGATAAGCTTCTCGCCAAATCGGCTGAACTACCTCAATGCAGTACCCTTGGTGCTACGTCCAGAAGGTCTGGATGCTCTTTATGATGCCCCGACGGCTGGACACCTTAAATTTTCTCGCATGCTTGTGAGAACAGAGGAAAAGTACTACTGCCCCTCCCCTCAATGCCGACGTCACCCACTACTCCAAACTTGCCGGGACTGTGCAGCCCATCGAGCCATCTCGCCAGCCCTTCCAGCAAATTGACATGGGCCTCCTGGACCCGTTCCCGACATTGGCTTCCGGAAACAAATAGACCGTTGTAGCTGTTGACTACCCCACTCGCTATACCGAGACAAAGGCGCTGGCCAAAGGCAGTGCTGCCGAGGTAGCTAAGTTCTTCGCTTAGAGCATCGTCCTGTGTCTTGGCGCTTCACAGCTCCTTGTCGCCGATAGAGCTACGGGATGTTATGCCTGCGAGTCCGATGCGAACGTTCATGCCTCGGAAAAAGGAAATCTGTGTCAAGGCCAGACCGCGAGCCCGCCTGACGCGAACAACTCAACGGCGTGAAGACGCGACGGCGCCTTTCTGGCGCGCACGTGCAGTTAGTCACTCGAGCAGCGCGTCGAGCCAGCAACCGGCGCCTTCCTGTCTGGGGGTCTGACGCAATGCCTGGCGACGTCACTCGTCCTTGGGTGCAGCCACCTGCAGCGCAGCCTCTCCAGATTCGATGAGAAAGAATTACATGGCCTAGCGGCGACCCCATTGGAGGAGTCTGACCTCATGACCAGCGGTGCTTCTGGTTGGACATTTGGGTTGGACCCGGTGCATATAAAAGAAGCCCTGCGGCGCGTCGCGAGCAGCAGACCTGTTGGAGAGCAGTCCTATGCGAGAGCAGACATGTGTGTCACAGTTGAGCTGTGTGTCAGAGAAGAGAGCTATGTGATAGAGAGTTGAGCTATGTGTTAGCAGAAGACATGTGTGTCAGAGTTCAGCTATGTGATAGAGCAGACCCATTTGAGAGTAGCGCTATGTGTTAGAGAGAAGAGCTCGGCTCTTCGCGGCTCTGTCGGCCCCAGTGCCGAATTTGTAACGCCTCTGTGTATATGCTGTACATAAACCTTGTTTACCTCACCGTCGTCTCGTCCGCTCGTCTATCAGCTCTGCGCAGAAGCAGTCGCGAGCTGAGAAACCTACCCTACCAAACGGCTGGTGACCTTCCCGGTCACCAGCCGGCTGGTGACCTTCCCGGTCAATTTCGAGGCGCGCTTCGTAACGTCGTCGGAGGCGCGCGTCGCAACAGTGGTTGGCAGCTGCGGGATCGGCTGGCGTCAGCGACATCAATGCGGTGAGTGCCTGATGTCTTTCCCTCAGTTCACTAGACTACTCTAGCTCAGGTTGTAGTAGTTTAGAGAAGGGCTGTGTGAAGCATTGAAGTGAGCTTTGATCGTTTCAAGCAAAGTCGAAGTGCCTTCAAACCACAGTTAATGCGGAGGGTGTAAACACGGGAGTGTTAAAAATTGCTTGCGCGTCTTGCTAGTTGACTTATAGGGGGTACGGCAAGTAAGTTCTTAACAGGGGCAAACAGCGAGAGGCTAGTGTGAGCGATAGAGAACCTTGAAGTGAAGGAACTCATCAAAATTTGTGAAAAACTCTGCATTGCTTTGGGCCGTGCGAAACGAAAGCAAGCGATCCTTGAGCTCATGAGGAATGAAGGAGTTTTGGCTGAGGAAGTTGATGAGGCCTGGGAGGACATCAAAGCACGCCACGAGGAGGCTGAAAGGCGTGAAGCTCGCGAACGTGAAGAAGCTGAAAAGCGAGAAGTTCGTGAAGAGGCTGAAAGGCGCGAACGTCGCGAACGCGAGGAAGCCGAGAGACAGGAGCATTGGCAATCCTACAGTGTTCGTAGGCGCCTAGCGTAGCTTCTCCGACAATTCAGGTCAGCGGTTATAGAATTCGGGACCAATTGCCACCGTTCGTTGTAGGTGAGGACATGGCGAAGTATCTCGTCAAGTTTGAACACGTCTGTGAGCGAAATGCTTTGGAGCGGTCTCTTTGGGCGCAGAACCTGTTAGCTCTTCTTCCCGGCGAAGTGTCCGACGCGATAACTTGTTTGTCGAGGGATGCGTTTGAGAGCTATGACGAGGTAAAGGAAGTGCTCTTGAGACGTTATAAGTTGTCACCCGAGACTTTCAGGCAAAGGTTATGGTATGCTAACAAGGGGAATAAGTCACACGTTGACTTCGCGTTTCGTCTTAAAGCCGATTTAATTGAACAGCTCAAGGGCGAAGGTGTTTATGACGACCGCGATAAAGTGGTGGAATGCGTTGCATTGGGGCAATCCTACAGCTGCATTGAGGAGGATGTCAAACTTTGGCTGCAGGACAAACTTGGTGAAGTACAGCTAAACAAGGCAGCAGAGTTAGCTGAGGAGTATGATACTCGCCGAAAGTTGCATAGCAGGGCAATGCGCGTGGAAAAGGATGAAAGGAAGGAGGGCTTTTCAAAGAAACCTGATCAACAGAAACCCGCTCCGCATCGTAATTTCAAGAAGGACCCGTCTCTTACGAAGGACACTGTAGGGGAAGGGCAAACGGAAGCGGAGAAATCGACTGAGGTTTCTAAACAACGCACTATACCACACGGGCGTTTGAATCTGGAAGCCGCTAACCTGCTACAACTGCAAAAAGGAAGGGCACATCACGATAAACTGTAAGCAAAAGTTTGTTTTGGCAACAATCCGAGAATCAGAAAAGAACATGCGGTTGTTAGAGCCGTTTATCCAAGAAATTAGTGTCAATGGGAAAACGTGTCGAGCACTTCGACACTCAGCGGCAACCATGGACATTGTCTATCCTTCATTGGTGTCTCCGGAAGACTTTACAGGTGAATTCGCGTGGATTAGGCAAGTAGCCGAGGAGCAGAGTGCTTGCTTACCAATCGCTACGGTTGTCATTGAAGGCCCGTTCGGTAAGCTTCGCACCGAAGCCGCTGTGTCTGTCGTGCTTCCCAATATTTTTCCTTATCTTTTCTCTAACAACTCAGAGCAGCTTCTAAAGAGCAGGGTAAATCGTTTTTCTCCAACTTAGCGTACAAGGCCTGCAGGCGATCGCAAGCGCGAAAGCTTTCACAGGAGCTTGATCTTGTTCAATGCGGTGAACTCTCAAGTGACCTTGTCGGCGGGTCGACGGAACCTCACAGAAGAAATTTTCCGCTTGAGTCATGTGAGCAGTCACTCGAGCGGCCCGTCGCCGAAGCGACCGGCGCGGTTTCCGTAGCAGGGGGAGACGACATGGCACCATTGGATCACAGCGAGAGGGCTTCAACGCACTCGCCTGTAGCAGAAAGTTGAAGTGAGCTGTCGAGGGTTGATCGAGAAACGCTCATTCGAGGGCAGCGTGAGGACCTCTCGATTAAAGCGCTAATGAAAAACGTAAGCTAGGGACAAAAGGAAAAGAATGTTTCTTTTTTTGAAAAAGTAGGGCTTTTGTATCGGAGCTACACAAATGCGCAAGGTCGCAAGTATGAGCCGCTCTTGGTGCCAGAAAAGTATCGTCGCCAACTATTGGAACTGGCGCATGAAAACGCATGGGCAGGGCATCTCGGCATAAAAAAGACCAAGGCTAGAGTTTCCCTTCAGTTTTATTGGCCGAAATGCTGGAAGGATATCGAAGACTTTGTACGCTCATGCGACACTTGTCAGAGAGCGGGGAAATCCACGGACAAGTGGAAGGCACCCATGCAGCTTGTGCCAATGATCCCAGAACCTTTTCGGCGCCTAGTAATTGATACAGTCGGGCGATTGCCAGAGTCAAGGCAAGGTTGTCGGTACATCCTAACGGCTCTCTGTGTAGCCACAAAATTTCCGGAAGCGATACCACTTAAGGAGCTCAATTCTCCTCATGTCGTAGATGCACTGCTATCTATAATTGCACGCGTTGGATTTCCTTCTGAAATCCAATGCGACAATGGTAGTGTCTTCACCAGCTGCCTTACCTCTACCTTTATGGATAAATGTGGAATAAAAGTAGTGCACAGTTCAATCCATCACCCGCAATCTAATCCGGTAGAGCGTATGCATTCCGTTCTGAAACGGATACTGAGAGCTCTCTGCTACGAGCACAAATGCGACTGGGAAGCGTGTATTCCTCCCGCTATGTTCGCTTTGAGATCAGCTCCTCATGAGAGCACTGGTTTTAGCCCTGTAGAGCTTGTGTATGGCAGGAGTTTGAGAACACCATTGCGAAATGCTACGCGAGTCCTGCGAGAGATTCGATGAGGACCCTAATGTAGTTGCGTATGTTCTATACCTCCTTCAGAGGCTTGGAAAAACGAAAGATCTTCTGGAAAGCCACATCAAGGCTGCACAAGTGTTGTCTAAGGAGTACTACGACAAATCGGCGAAGAAGCGCACATTTGAAGTTGGTAGTCAAGTAATGCTGCTGCGGCCGTCCAAAAAGAACAAGCTTGAAGTTCATTGAGAAGGGCTCGCCAAAGTAATATCGAAGCTTTCTGATACTAATTATGAAGTGCAATCAGGAAGGCGGCCGAACAAAATTTACCACAGTAACTTGATGAAACCATACGTTCAACGTCAAGTGGTCGTAAATCTGCTGTTGAATGCTTCAGAGGAAGAGGGAGAAGAAATTTTAAGTTCTAGTGATGTAATCGAAAGGGGATCGGAGGTAATCTTGGAGCAGTTGAACCTAGAGCCTAGGTTAAGGGAAGTCCAGAAGGAGGACCTGAGAAGGATTGTTTCCGATTTCACAGCGGTAGTTTTCGGACCGTCCCGGAAACACGACGGTGATCGAACACGATATCGAGCTAACTTGTGGGGAGCCAATCCCTAGCATGCCGTATCGTTGTTCTCCTGTGCAACGTCGCAAATATGAGCAGCTGTTGGTACCGCATAGGTATCGTCGCCTAAAAGTGGCCGGTTACTGAGATGGAGCATGATGCTCCAACAGCTGAACTTTGACGTTCGCTAAAAAAAGGAGAGCTAGACGCTAATGCTGACGCATTGAGCCGTGCGTTTTAGTTAGTACCTTCTCCACCTTTCGGTTTCTCGCTGGCGATTCGGGGCAAAATTTTGACCTCATCACGACCTGAATTTTATGCTGTGTTCTAATTCGTTAAGTTATTGTACGTGTGAAAATTTGATTTGTCATTTTAAGAGTCTTGTATCCCACATGTGCCTCTTGATGTAGAGGGAACGAAATTCCGATAGACACGTAGCTAGGTATATGTTTTACTATACTTTGTCTGGTGTTCTGTCGGGTGACCGAGGGCACTTGCTTGTGTCGTGTGTTGGTCTGTTGTCGATCCGTTCTTGGCAAGTTGCAGAACCATCGACAAGTGCTGAAACCAAGAATCGTCAGAAGAGACGAGCGAAGCTGGTCGACAAGTTGTGGCGACAAGCCAGTGGAGCTGGGATCCGTCCTCAAGATGGTGATGTGTTCCCGGAACAGAGTCTGGAGCTGCATTTTTCTCATGGCCCTGGAGGCAAACCTGGAGGCGAACGAGCGCGCCTGACATCCGAGCCACGTGGAAGCAGCTCGTCTTTCCGGCGCATTGTCTGGCGGCGGGGGTGCTGTTATGCCTGTGAGTCCGCAGCGAACGTCCATGCCTCGGAAAAAGGAAATCTGTGTCTAGGCCAGCCCGCGAGCCCGCCTGACGTGAACAACTCAACGACGTAAACACGCGACGGCGCCTTTCTGGCGCGCACGTGCAGTAAGTCACTCGAGCAGCCCATCGAGCCAGCCACCGACGCCTTCCTGTCTGGGGGTCTGACGCAATGCCTGGCGACTTCACTCGTCCTTGGGTGCAGCCACCTGCAGCGCAGCCTCTCCAGATTCGATGAGAAAGAATGACGCGGTCCAGCGGCGACCCCATTGGAGGAGTCTGACCTCATGACCAGCGGCGCTTCTGGATGGACATTTGGGTTGGACGCGGTGCATATAAAAGAAGCCCTGCGGCGCGTCGCGAGCAGCAGACCTGTTGGAGAGCAGTCCTATGCGAGAGCAGACATGTGTGTCACAGTTGAGCTGTGTGTCAGAGAAGAGAGCTATGTGATAGAGAGTTGAGCTATGTGTTAACAGAAGACATGTGTGTCAGAGTTCAGCTATGTGAAAGAGCAGACCCATTTGAGAGTAGAGCTAGAGAAGAGCTCGGCTATTCGCGTCTCTGTCGGCCCCAGTGCCGAATTTGTAACACCTCTGTATATAGGCTGTACATAAACCTTGTTTAACTCACTGTCGTCTCGTCCGCTCGTCTATCAGCTCTGCGCAGAAGCAGTCGCGAGCTGAGAAACCTACGCTACCAAGGCTGGTGAGCTTCCCGGTGGATTTCGAGGCGCCCTTCGTAACGTCGTCGGAGGCGCGCGTCGCAACAGGCATTGATGGCTGACCTAAGGCGATCTTGGCATACAGCCAGACAAGCGACCGTCAGATGACAGCGTACGACCCACAAACAAATGGCCCCTCTGAGTGGCTAAACAAGACTATCGTCAACATGCTGGTCATACACGCCGACGTCGACCATGAAATGTGGGATGGCATCCTTCCATACGTGATCATCGTATACATCACTGCAGTGCAGGGGACGATGCGGATGCCTGAATTCAATTCAGCAAATAAAGTTTTTTCATTCCATTCCAATGACGCTCGACGCCTTGCTCCCACACGTCACTGACGAAGAAAACCCCGACGTCACCGTATATCTGCAGTGTGCTGAAGGAGCTCGTCAACTTACCCGCTCATGCATAAGAAATCAGCAGACGACCGACAACCGCCTTTAAGATCTTCGACGAAACTTCGTAAAATACCATCCCGGCTACCACGTATAGGTGAGGACGCCGATACGCCGGCGTGGACTTGGTGAGAAATTTCTGTGACGGTATTTCGGATCATAAAAGTCAGTTCAAGGTCTCGGCCTACTAGACTACGAGATTTTTCTAGATGGCACTAAGAACTCTCAACGGCACCGTGCACTGCCCGAAGTCTTCCAAGTCGTGTGCCTCAAGCCATTTCATGCATGAACCTAAAGACTGTTTTGTTGTTGTTGCTGTGTTCATTGCCAATTCTTCCTCAACTTTGTTATCGCCCCATTCATCTCCTAAGTGTTGTTCGGGACTGTAGTACATCCTTTTAGATGCGGAAGCATCTTATACTCGCGCCTTGTAGTGCGCCGTCCGCGCCATCCACACCGCTTCTCGAACATTCGACAGCTGACGCGCGCGCATGCGCCGTCGCGCCGTCGCCCACCATCTGTGCCACGCGCGCTTCTCCTTCGAGAACATTCGACAGCTGGCAGCGCATGCGCCGTCGCGCCGTCGCCATCTGTGCCGCGCGCGCGCTTCTCCTTCGAGAACATTCGACAGCTGACAGCGCATGCGCCGTCGCGCTGTATATATACTCAAGGTCGGCGCTCGCTCGCTCAGTTGCCGCTCGTCGGTTGGGTTGTACGGCGCGTCGACGTCCAAGGTCGCGGTGAAATGAATGCCAACGAATCCACAAACACAATGATCGACGTCCCTTCGACCAGCGCCGCCCTTTCGCATACGTGTGTACGTGTTCACTCATTTAACACCCCCTCCTACAACCACGTTAACCAATTTAGCCATCGACCCAAGTAACTCGCAATTTAACACCCCATTTCACAACCACGTTAACCAATTTAGCCATCGACCCAAGTAAGTCGCACTTTAACACCCCGTTAACCAATTATATTGTCACGGGGTCGTGACGTGGCCGAAGACAGGAGACTTCGTGTTGGGATTTAACTGTTTATTAGGGCGAA
Source organism: Rhipicephalus annulatus (assembly GCA_013436015.1). NCBI lineage: Eukaryota > Metazoa > Arthropoda > Arachnida > Ixodida > Ixodidae > Rhipicephalus > Rhipicephalus annulatus. The sequence goes on along the minus strand of WOVY01009631.1, from coordinate 647,182 downwards.
CCTGTGCCCGGTAAACGGAAAGTCCAATTACAGCAGCAGTCTCGCACAGATAGCAGTCTCGGACTGATAGCGGCGAACGGAGCGTCGGCCTTCGATCAACTACTGACAAGCGGCGAAGCGCGTCGGCATTTATACTCTTGCCGTCGAATGTTCTAGCGTTATCGCTGGCGTTGGCGTAGGTTCCAGAACAATCTGTACCGTTCGCACAGTGGGCGTGATCTTATCGAAATAATCTACTACAGTCCGGAACCTTCTAGAAAACTGCAGGCGCGGTTTGCGCTGAGAATCATGCGGTGTTTTCGGACGATAACAAAAACTTGGGAAATGGAACGTGGCAATATGCTCCGCAGCCTCCTCAGTGTTCCCCCGAGGGAAGCTGCGGGCAATTTTTTTTAATTACGCGTGCAACGCGAACACTACAAATTATTCTGGAAATTACGTGGCCGCTAGAAATGACGCTGGAATATTCGACGTTACATGTATAACTAACTGTAGACACGCTTCGCCACTTCTCAGATGGATGGCGCCCAGATCGCCACTCTCAGTGCCAGTGTGTACAGCTGTAATCTGGTTTCTTGTCGATCAGCCAAAAGCTCGGTCGAATAAACAATTTTATCTTCGAACTAAAGTCTAGTAGTCTCTTCGGTGACCGCACGAGCCCATGACAATATTCATGGGCAGCGAAAACAAATCACAATGACCTATCTAGGAATTGCAAAGGCTGTACAAGCAAGCATCTTCGAGGCATTTAAAAATGCTGGGAACTGCAGCTTGTGCCCAGTTTTAGCTACGTAAGCAATTATTGGCTGCTTATTTTGATATCGTAGGGAAACGACAGCAAGGCCGCTGACTAGGGCGCTCAAATTTTCCAGCACCTCGACAACGCCAGATAACAAAAGCAGTTTAAACAGCTTGAATAGCTCAGCTGTAAAGTTTAATTATAAAGCTAGACATGACTGTCGATGGTGGTGATCACGCGCAGAGAAATCTCACCTGCATCACTTACGACATACGGATGACAGTCGTAGTAGGTTAGATATCACAGAGCTAATAGGTTGAAGCAAACACAAGATCATTGTCAAACTGTGCTCCCACTGAACCTGCAGATCATGACCGTTATTTATAACGTCAAGGTACTGCGAATGACATGTTTTACAAATAAATCACGCTAATTAACTTATGCCAGAACATGCCAATGAAATGCACTGTTCGCATCCCATTGTATTACTGTTAGCGCTGTTAGCACTGTACAGCTAGCATCGCAAAAAACGGCAGCTCCTTCTTTCCTGCCCCACTGTGGTGGTCTGGTTGCTAAAGCACTCGGCTGCTGACCTGCAGGTCACAGGATTAAATACCGGCTGTGGCGGCTACATTTTCGATAGAGGCGAAGATGATGTAGGCTCGTGGGCTCAGATTTCGATGCACGATAAAGAACCCCAGTTAGTTGAAATTTTCGAAGCACTTCACCCTGGCGTTTCTCATAATCATATGGCGGTTTTGGCACGTTAAACCCCACATATCAATTTTTTTCTTCGTATGGTCAAGGCAACTTTTTTAGTTGTGCCATCTGATGAGAGAAAGTTAGTGTGGAGATCGCATTTCTTTATTAATTCACACATCTATTCGTTCAAACTGCATATGACACGCGTGTTGCCAGGCGTATATTGATACAGTTGCAGAAACATGTAAGACGGTGTCTACAGGTTTAAATACATGTACTTTCAATAATATCAAGCCTTTAACTGACAGGGGTGTGTCTGTGTGCAGAAAGGGGAGAGGAAGACAGTCTAGCTCGTTCAGGTCGCTCTCTATTGCCTAATGTTTGGCAGAGCTATACTGCCTAGGATTTACTGGCTAGTGCACCGTCCGCAACCATCTAGGCGGAACCATCTTGGATGAATGCCGGTGGCTGCCGCTTCGAGCGCTGCAGCGTAGGAGGGTGCCTCGGGGCCACCCGCCTCTTATTGGCCCCGAGAACGAACACTGCCGGCGTGGCAGTGGCGATGAAGTGACGTCACGGCAAGGACTCGTTTACTTCGTGGCCAAGCATCGCCTTTTTCTGCGTCCGCCGCGCGACCGCTCGCACGCCATAAGGTGATGATAATTGCTCATTGTTGCGATTGCAAGCCTATACCAAGGTAGAAGGCAGCTGTTTTGAATACTGGCGAAATTTATGCAGCTGCCGAAAGTTGCGATAATCTGATGGCAAAGCTTTCTTCACAACGGAAGATTCACGGCAAAAATTGTGGTGCAATGACTGCAAGACATTCGTTGCTATCACCGCTTACGCTGAGAAATCGGTCCTTAAATGCTTTACGCTCAGGGTGCTAACTTTCTTTACAACTTGGCACGCACTCCGGAGTTAGAAGATGTGTCCCGAAGAATTACAAATAAAATTATGGTGCTTTCAATTCCCTAAATACACCGTTGTTTTTATGCAGATTATTTGGGCGATTTGACAAAATAGCGTTTTTTGCTAAAAGAGACGTTACATGTATCTACAGAAAAATCTTTCAATATATCCAAAATATTGAACAAAATAGCATGGTCACCTACAAAATGCTCAGGGAAATGCCGACGTGATATTTCTACTTATATTCCGTAAATATTTCTTCTAATCAGCTAGTTATCTGCAATTATGAGGCCAGATATTCCGATTTGCAGGATCTGCTGGTCCGATCAAACGCCGCGCCACAAGTGGTAATGTTTAATTCGCGTGGGAGCACTACTGATAATAATTGTTTGTAAAGCAAATGCCTGAAAGTCGCAATGAGCGCTGTGAATGGTTTCGATGGCGCTCTCACCGACGTAGCCCGCATGATAATTGAACGTTATTCACCTCAATGAGTAAGTGTCTGATCTCTCATTTCCCATTCCCGTACAGGTTGATGAAACTTGGAGATAATCAACTGCGAGGACATTTTTTTTACGAGTTCGCTATTTAAACTGTCTTCTTGTGTAACAACTGCAGCGTCGTTGCCCCAATGCTGCATGAAGTTGGTGCAATTGACCTCAACAAGTTTTAGTGAGATAAAGCCCCGAAAGTACTTCTGGGAAAGTATGGATTAAAATACACGAGGTGTGAGCGAGTATAAACATTACAAAAAACAAATACAACAGTTGTGGTGGTATTCTTGACCAAGCACTTTGAAAATGTGATGCTTGCCTCGATACTGCATCGTCTTTTGCAACTGCGCTTGAAGCTTGGCACACAAGTAAAAAAAAAAACTGCTATCGTGGCTAGATAGGCGCATGTGCCCGATACAAACCTTGGTGAAGTGAGAACATATCTTTGGAAGAAAACACTCGTGAAAAAAGCAATTATATATGAATGTAAATATGCTGATCTTACGTGTAAAAACCACGACTTGAATACAGTACACGTTGTAGTATAATTTTGACTACCTGACATGTTCTTGCTTCTTCCCGGCCGTCAAAATGCGGCTTCCGTGGCCGAGAATCGAATCCATCCCTGAGTTGCAGCGCGACATCAACAAACCTGATCAAAGTGAGTCCGATATATCACTTCAAACGTTGGCGATTGTACTCAACGAAAGTTTTCTGTCGTTATGGATGCTGGTTTCGTCGTTCATCCAGAAGGCCCAAAAGGTGGCTGGCGAGCTCCGACTCCCAGTCCCCACATGGGCGCAGCCACCGGGCTGACCCCCGTAAGTGGTGCCCAGTCTCCTTCAGGACCTTTAATAAAGTTAATTCTCTCTATCCCATCAGAAGCTCGAGTAAAGCGAAAAGTGGTCGCAAACAGCAGAGCAGCGTACGATGTGAGCGCGTGTTACGTAGGCGCGACCCGGCGGGCGTCGAAAAGTCTTAGCCGTGACGTCACCCAGGCGTCCCACCAGGTGCCACCACTCCAACTGCTCGGGGCTGAGAGCCCGCCGTATTTCCACAAAATCGGCAAAGAAGCCGCTGCCCGTTTTGATGCTTGAAACGATTTTTCTTTTTCGTTGAAGCAACCGTAGACCAATTTTTTAGTCAATTTCTTAGGCACAATAGTGCCGCTATACATGACGTTAGCGGAATTAGTAAGGCGAAAGCTTTAATGTCACCTACGCAGCGTGCCTTTTATGCTAGCGTGCTCTGCGTCGAAGAGTTTTCTCACTTGCAGTTGCTCCTCTTCAGATCATGTCAGCCGATAGAGCTTGAGATGATACGAAGCGCAGCATAAAGCTCCGCTCTTAAAATGCTTTTAGGTGGTCCTAATAGCGTTCAAGCTAACGTAACCAAATGCAAAGTATGGGGTGCACATTTCTAAAACATAGTGATCATTAATCATACTTTACAATAAAGGTTGCACTGATAGACCACAAACCATCATGACACTGGGGCGGCATGTTTCATCTTCGCATGTTTATTCATCTGTAAAAAAAAACTGTACGAAATGCTCTAGTGCTGAGATTATTATAGGGCTCTCTCCCCCTTACCCTCTCAGCAATCATGAGATTTCATAGTGGAGCATGTGATAGCACTCCTTGGTCAGCTATCTCGCTGCAGCAGTTGAGTTAGTTGGATGAGGCCCATGCGCACGCGTCTTCCCAGTACCCTGGCCACCGTCAGATCACTCAAGCAAGCATAGGAATCTAGACGAACCCCACCTAAATGGACGCAGGCTTTCGCCGAACACTCTTTGTAATTTACAAAGTGCCCTTGAATTTTATCGTTTTTGAGGGTCAATACAAAAGTTGTGGGGGGGGGCGGAAGGGGGGAAGTGCTCTTGGGGTTTCCGTCGGAGGCAAGTGTTGTAGCTTTGGGGAGTGGGAAGTAGATGTCAATACGTGGCTTTTAGGCACCCTCTGACTAATAAATGAGAAGCATTTCTTAGTGAACTTCGGCGAATTTAAGCGTATCTATCTATCTATCTATCTATCTATCTATCTATCTATCTATCTATCTATCTATCTATCTATCTATCTATCTGTCTATCTAGCCGCTTCCGTTTGGGTCCTCTCGTGCTCACCCCCTTAACTTGGCGTGAACCAAAATAAGCATGGGAGGGTAAGAGGCTTCGACGAATATGACGCGCTGGTCAAGACATTAATAATGTCACAATCCCGTCGCTTACGTCGTCAAAGACTTCCCGCCAAACACTGGCACATACACACGGGTGGGTATGTGCCGCTTGTATGCGGGTATGTGCCACAGGTGATTGACACTTAGTATCTACCTAGGAACGACGAGAACACCCACGGGCAATTTTAACGCGCAAGCGTTAAGAAATACCCGACATTGGTAGCGTCGACCTTAAGAATGCAAAGAATAAATGTAAGGGTCCCAGCTAGACTGAAACCCAAGAATTCTGCTTGGCAATGAAGCACTTTACTACTGAGCTACGCCGGGTTCGGAACTGCTTTTAAAATAGACGTTAATCTTCGCGAAACGCCAATAGTAGTTGCAGTGCTGACTACCCATTATTTTTATGAACATTACATATTTACTCCTTTATTACAGCCGTCACATCAGGTTAACGTCATTTGTGGTTAGTTGCCATGCGCTGAAGTTGATTTATGTAGCAGTGTCCAGGGCCTGCATCCTCGAGAGCATCAGCGTTTCATATCATCTTCTGGTGTTGCTGATACGCGTGTTCCAGTTGGCATCATTGCGCAAGTGCAAACAACTCCTTATATAAACATCTGCAACTCTTCAACATATGTCTGTGCGCGCCACAATCGTACATATATTTAGCGTCATTTCATGACCTGTCGCTCAATAAAAAAAATTGCAACGCGGTAAACTCCGCATGCTTCGCATGACGTCGATTCCCAGATACGTGAGACCTGCCGAAATTTTTTTTTGGTTTGTTTTGCCTGCAAAGATGGCCCCTGGTGATCCATGCAAAATGCGTGTAGTCTTTTTTTTTAAATAGTTAACATCAAGAAGTATATTGGCATTAAATTTCTAAAGGTAATAAATGCTTTATTGAAACATAGGAAAAAAAGAAGAAAAATGATTCTCTTAAAGCTGGAGTCCCACGTGCTAAATTCTGGTAAGGATGCTAAGCAATGCATTTGCATTTTCCAACGGCTACCGTCGGGAACAGGGGGGGGGGGGTATTTTCTTTTTCCCAAACAGCTTGACATAATGTGTACGTTTGCAACTCTCAGCATAACACTTTCCCGGTCTGGTTCGAAAGCTATTTCAATGCTGCTGCTGTGGATATGTTCGGCTGGTGTCGGGTATCCTTGTCCCACCTTCGGATTGGTTGGGTGTTTAGTGCTCCTCCGTAAATGGCTTGAAAACCATGTAAAAAACTGACATCTCATAAAAACCGACGCTTGCTTTAACACAATTTGAAAAAAAAACTAAATTTAGTATACCCGCTTAAGTAGAACACTATCATAAAAATCATTATCAGAATATCTGGAAAATCGCACTCTGTATGTCGCCACATGCATCTATTAGAGGTGGCGCCATCCCACAATATGCAGTTTACAAATGGACAAAGGGCTGTTTCCACATTGATTTTCGCTAGCGTCGCGGACTTCACATTCGACTTGGAGAAAAGAACACTAGGAATCTGTGTCAAATATTCTGCACGAACATGGTATAGGTACCCTCTGAAAGCGCGCACATCACATTGTGTGATGTTCCACAGAAAGAAAACAAAAAAAGATAAAGGAAATGTAAGTCAGCTCACCAGTGAACGGCTGAAACTGTACTACCATGCATTGATATGCCACCAAGTTTTAAATGAGAAGCATTTCTTAGCGAACTTCAGCGAATTTGAGCGTATCTATCTATCTATCTATCTATTCATCTATCTATCTATCTGTCTAGCCGCCTACAACTTTTAGCTCTCCTGGCCGTTTTGATATTTGTATCGATAACAAACTCTGCATACCATAACATGACTGTATAGAAAACATATTTGACAAGTCATAACATGAAAATTATGACATGTATGTCATGAATGTGAGGATTATCATTTCATGATCCTGCAGTTCTCGTGGTGGTTTCATTCCCATGGCATGTTGCAAAACTGGTATAGTGTGGCATGAATGCATGGCAAAATCCAGCGACAGACACTACCATGGAAATTATGACATGCGTGTGATGTAACAACATGACTATATATATATATATATATATATATATATATATATATATATATATATATATATATATATATATATATATATATATATATATATGTATGTATATATATATATATATATATATATATATGTGTGGTGTGTGTGTGTGTGTATACCTGCCTCGCTCATGATCCGCTCGTGGCCATTTTGCTAGCGTCACATATACCAAATTTGGTATTACAGGAAAGTTGTAGGCCCGTGTGCTCAGATTTGGGTGCACGTTAAAGAACCCCAGGTGGTCTAAATTTCCGGAGCCCTCCACTACGGCGTCTCTCATAATCATATAGTGGTTTTGGGACGTTAAACCCCACATATCAATCATGGTATTACAGGATTATCATATTTGCACCAGTCACATGCCTACGTCATCCAATGGCGTCACGTAATACCAAATTTGCATATGTGAAGCAAGCGAAACGGCTGCCAGCGCATCATGATTTTGGCATGTAGTCATGTTGTTACATGACTCGTATGTCATGATATTCATGTTAGGGTCTGCAGCTTGTGTTACCATACAGGCATGTCATACCATACCAGTTTTGTAACATGCCATGTGAACGAATTCACCGGAACAGTTGCAGGACCATGAACTGTAAATTATGACATCCATGACATAAATATCATTATTTTCATGTTATGACTAGTCAAATATGTTCTTCATACAGTCGTGTTGTGCTATGCCAAGTTTGCTATTGATACCATGGTCGATATAGCCAGGAGAGCTAAAAGTCGTAGGCGTAGCCAAAGTAGGCTAAGAAATGCTTCGCACTTGAAGTCAAATCCACCCGTCAGCGCGCAGCGTTTTATTGGTCATGATGGAACCAGTCATTGCGTCAAGTATGGTTGACCAAGTTCGGCGGTGTTTACAAACGAGAGACTTCTTTCATTTGCTTGTCATTCCACTGAGTGCAGAAATACACCCTGTCATGACTGGGGACTGGCTGTGCAAGAAACGCCCAGCTGAGCTCTCTCAAGCGATAATCGTTGACGAGAACTCTGCGTTGCACGAAAGCGCGGGAACACTCCAAAGTGCACTGCAAGCAACGTGCCCTTGCGCGCCAGTGAGAAGGAGGAGAAAAACGTTATTACCCCAAGAGGGAAAGGTGCGGTGGTGGAGTGTCAGAGGAGCCTACCCAGCGTAGGTCTCCGCTACCCTCTTGGCCCAATCCAAGATCTGGTCCTGGACCTCGATGCCGAGCTGCACATAGCAGCCTCCCACTGCTCCTCAGTATTAATGTGTAGAGAATTAGGTGATGGGTTTCGAGTACACCCCCACATGATATGGTCTAGGTTAGCTCCTTGTTGACAGAAAATGCACAAAGTGGAGGGGTATATCGCAGGGTGTATAAGATGGCGAAAAGATGGGGTAGGAAACGTACGCGTCTGTGACTGGCGCCATTGTATTTCATGCTAGCGTGAAGCTCCATGCTGTAAGGGGGGGGGTATATAGTGCGCTGTTGGCGGTAGTGATTTGTTATATCGTGGAAGGTCAAAAGACGATCACTCGCGCTGAAAAAGGCCGCATGGTCTAAGGCGCCATCAGAGGCCTGCGCTCGGCCGGTCATTCCTCGAGCACAGGTATGAGCCGCCTCATTGCCACTCAACCCCGCATGCGCGGCCGTCCATATAAGAGCAACGTCTTGCGTGAAAGGATGTTTATAAGAATTGAAAGGGCAGAATGAGATGCGACCTGCGCTGAACTTGCATATGGCAGTTTGGAGTCACTTGCGGTCCGCGTCCCACTCGAACGCTGTGACACGCAGTCTGCATTTCAGGAGAAGCGCTTGCAAGAAAAGTGGATAAAAGGCGCTTGAGAGTTACAGAGGTACCACCACAGTCAACTAGGGCCTTCTCAGAATAAACGAGTTTGTATTCAAGTTCAAGCGTTCATCAGTTTGATTGACAGACGCCCACGGTCAATATCGAATACGCCCACCACTTTTGCTCTTGTCGAGGAGCAGTGCTCACGCCGCAACGTTGGCGAGCGCACGGTTCATGTACTACCTTTATCACGTAGATTATGCACACACGCATGAAGAAGTAAACGTTGTCACCATGCGGCTACTATAAGGGAGGTTTAGAAAAGCGCATCCCGAGCCCTTGCGGCGCGGTCACTGCTACTGCGCATGCTTCGTTAAGCGAGCAGCCATTGGTGTTGACAGCCCCCCCCCCTCCCGCATGAAATCCAAAATAGCGTGCGGTGATCGCCAGGCCGTGAAGTGTGATGTGTAGCTTCCGTGCATTTGGGTTTGTGGTCGAAGCGAAGGTGCCTAGACTTTTTCCTAGGTGGAGCAAACACCATTTTAAAACTCATATGGCGTTCGCAACCGAAGCAAAGCCCGCAACACCTGCGAACGTTATTCTAAACCTCCCTCTGTCTAGTATTCAATTTCACCGCGCTCATGACATATCCAATCACAGCCGCGTTGCTGGCATGATGCGAGCGCCGCTGGTGACCACCTTTTTTTACAATTTCAGCAATACTTGATAGAAGCAAAACGAGCAGCATGAGAGTACTGTGTGTGCAGCTTGGCTGCTTTCGAGAGTGAAAATTTTCGTGCTGCAGCTGCGTGGAGCGAAAAAAACAGAAAGAGGACATGCACCCACGAACACGCCTGTGGGAGGCGCGTGTTGGCAAAATTACAGCACGACAATCACGCTAACGTCGCGGCACTGCTAAAATGTTGAGTGAGTGGTGGCGCTGACGTGCTCGCACGTGGTGTTTTTTTGATAACCACACCAAGTGTCCCACATGTGTTTCCAACGCCACGCGCGTTCAAGTAGCTATTTTTTTCAACGCTGCTATCATGCGCTCCGCACTGTCTTCGTGGCACGGCCACCGCAAGCAATCCAAGGAGGATCAAAAAATTTGCTGGAGTGGAAGCTCCCGCAATGCCTTACCAGCAGAAGTGAAGCCATCTTTTGCCACTGCCAAGATGGCGGAAACATGCTCTTCTCTGATAGTGCCCACTTAGAGATCAAGTGCTTTGATATGTTAGTGCAAATTTTACGATAGTTTTATATTAAAAGACAGTTGTTCCCCACGAGATAACACACAGAAACAAGAATGGGTGACTGAATTTCCCAAGTACTTTGCCTCCAATCGGAGGCTCATGAAGGAAAACTAGTAACACTAAAACGCACTTGGAGCACTATGTGACCCGAAAAAGTTTCCACGTTACACTCTTTGGGCGTTCGAGTGAAACGCTCTGTTCTTAATCGCTGAACGGTGATACTTTGTCATGCCCCTAGTAAGATGACCGCCGCAGCCTCCATATTGCCAGGGGCACGGCTTCACTCCTAGGCAATGATTTCCACTCCAGCAATTTCTTTAATCCTCCTTGAAGCAATCTCGGAGAAAACTCGGCTGCCCGAGAAGCTCGGGCCATCCTGCATTGCACCCCTGGACCGACTTTCAGTTTTATTATTAAACACGATAGTCTTTCTTGGGGATCATCGACGCAATATTTTCGATCTGCCTGTCTGTACATTTGTCTGTTTGTTCATCTTTACGGGTACTAGGACCCTAAACAGCACCACACGGTACCCCAAACGACTGACTCCATCCGCAGTGCCCACCAATACTGCTCAAGATTCAGCGTTCATACTTCTGCGATTGTCAATTAAAAAAATGGCAGCATATTCACGGAGTGAATGATGAAAAGTGAAGCGAAGCATTCCTCCGTCCATTCGTTCTTGCTTCTGTCCGTCCATGCGTGCGTCTGTGTGGCTGCCCGTGTGTCCATCCGCGCGTTCGTGCGTGAGTCTGTTCGTGCGTCCGCATGTCCATCTGTGCTTCCGTTCCTGCGTTCGTCCATGCATCCGCTCCTGCGTCCGCCCATGCGTTCATTCGTCCGTGAAGCCATTCATGCGTTCGTCCATGCATCTGTCTGTTTGTCCGTTCGTCCACCTATTCAACACTCCACGGATGGATGGATGGTAAAACTTTATTTCGTCAGAAAGCAACTGCAGATGATTCAGTGTTAGATGACCATCAACTCAAGGTTGGCGGCGGCCTGTGTGGCCCACTCCACGACCCTTAACTGGACGATTGGGTCTGAGCTGATCAACACGGCCTCCCAGTGCTCAAGAGAGGGATCACGCATAATATTCACTGGCGGCGGCACTATGCTGCATTCCCAAAGTATGTGATCATATGTTGCCACAGCCTGACACCATTTGCATTGCGGCTTTATATCCTCCGGGTACATTTTGTTCAACACGTAAGGGTTCGGAAAAGATTGCGTCTGCAGTTTTCTCCAGACGCATTCCTGCGCCTTAGTCAAGCGCAATGTGCGGGGGCGGATAAAACCTCCCCTCTAGTTCATAATGATTTGTTATGTCATGAAAGGACACCAGCCCATCTGTCGTGGACCTTCCCGGAACTGGCGGCTCACCTACCCGGCTGACGAAACCTCGAGCATTCAGGTGAGCCGCCTCATTTCCAGGGTTCCCAGAGTGTGCTGGTACCCAGACAATTTCTCTTTCTCTAATTCCTCGTCGCGTGGCCCCATGCAGAAATTGTGCAGTGGTCGCCGATATTATGCCCCTCGCCAGATTTCGGATGGCTGTTTTTGAATCACTGAGAATCAAATCCGACTGCGAGTTAGTTATAGCTAGTGCTATTGCCGCTTCCTCTGCAGTTTCTGAAGAGCGGGTTTTGACCGATCCAGAGGCGACCAAGCGTCCCTGCCTGTCCACCACCACAATCAAAAGAGCGTCTTTGTCCTTATATTCCGCAACATCTGTAGAGACTGCCACTTTGTACTCGCCATACTCAACGTGTAAAGCTCAGGCTCTTGCCTACCTGCACTCCGTGTGGTGAATCCGATGCATATTTTTGGGCAAAGGTTTTTTGTAGAGGGCTTTACGTAACTCTCGCCGCACCTGAATTTTAGTTGGGAGCCTCTGCTTCAATGCCAATCGTTTCCAATATGATCATGTCCGCTTTCGTTGTCGAAAGCTTAGCGTGCTGCATTACCAGATGCACCTCCCATAATTCATCCAGGGTGTTGTGTACCCCAGTTTTAACAGCTTTTCTGTGGGCGCGTTGTTAGGCAACCCAAGCGCTGCCTTGGAAGCTTGCCGGATCACAGCCTCGACCTTGACTTTTAGGGGTGAAGCTCCTTAGGGCGTGGGCTGTGCGTCCCCTGTAGCCTGTATGTAGCCACCTCTAGTTTAGTTCTTGCAGTGTTCACTAGATGGCGGTACCGTCCCCTGTATCCAGCCACCTCTAGTTTAGTTCTTGCAGTGTTCACTAGATGGCGGTACCGTCTCCTGTATGTAGCCACCTCTCGTTTAGTTCTTGTAGTGTTTACTAGATGGTGGTACTTGTAGCTGATGATGAAAAGATGCAAGATGTTATAAACTAGAAAGCGGTACTTGTAGTTGATGAAAGACGCGAGATCTTATAAAATAGGAATGATGTCACATATGGCGCGTGTCATTGGTTGAAGGCAATCGTTCGATTTAGTGCGGCGACGTACGCTAGGGGGAGCGACGTAATAAAATCGAGTGGGCAAAATGTACAGAGGATTCGTGGTTTACCAGGTTTGCCTCCGGAGCTTCGCCCACTCATCATCATTCACTTCGTGAATATGGCGGAATATTTCTGCAGCATCAAACTTCATATAGGTTGTCGCGTTAGTAATCCTGCTGAGCACAAACGCCGGTACCAGCTTACAGAGTTCTTTTTCTTTAACCCCGCTCTTACGGTTAGCGATTCTTCTGATTAGCCTGACAGTAGCATTGACCGTGGTCTTAAGTTTTTCAAGGGCCACCCTATTCTTCCTGTTATTTTGCAGATATAGGCCAAGAATTCTAATCGTTTGAGCTTCAGCTACCCGCCTACCCCCTACCTTTATGTCTAACGGTGGTGACGTAATATATTGTCTTGCATGTAGCCCTCTGGGTTTGTCCCGAACCACAAAGAGCTCGGACTTGGGCTGAGAGCATGAAAGTCCCGCCTCCCCTGCCAACTCTTCGACGATATTAACTACCTGTTGGAGTGTTTTTTCCAGATTCGCGTCACCTATAGAGTAATATCATCTGCATAAAATGTGTGTTTGAGTCCCGGTATCTCCTACAGCCTCGGTGGTATTTTAATTAAGGCGATGTTAAACAAAAACGGCGACAAAACTGAACCCTGCGGCGTCCCTTCGCCTCCCAACGCGAATGAGTCCGATTTGATATCTCCTATATAAATTTCTGTGGTTCGGCCGTCCAATAATGATCTGATGTATCGAAATGTCCTGACCCATGGGCTAATTTCCGATAGGTTATTAAATATTGCCTCATGCGAAACAATGTCCAAAGCTTCATTCAGGTCAAGCCCCAATACAGCTTTGGTGCCCGTGCCATGCCCGGGATCGACTACATCATGTTTTAACTGTATCATGACATCCTGTGTGGACAAATTGCCCCTGAAACCTATCATAGTTGGGGGAAAGATGGCCTTGTCTTCTGCATAATTCTCAAGCCTGTTGAGAACCACGTGCTCTATCAATTTGCCCACGCATAATGTCAGCGATATGGGGTGCAGGTTTTCCAAGCAGAGTTTCTTGCCAGGATTAGAAATAAATATATTCCTAGCATGCTTCCATTGTGCTGGGATCTCCCCGGCTGCCCAATACTCATTTATCAAGTCAGTGATTGCCCAAACCGACTTGAAATCTGGGTTTCTCAGCATTTTATTAGTAACCCCATCCGGACCTGCGGCAGACGTAGTACGCAGCTGCCCCATGGCAAACTCCCTCTCCGCAATTGTGAACTCTTCCTCTAGTTCTGAGTTTTCCACCCGCGAGTAGTGTCGTAAACAACCGTCTACTCCATCAGTTATGTACCGATTCCGGAGTTCCTTTATAAATTCTCCAATTGTGCCATTATATTGATGCATTAACTGAGTCATTTGTCCCCGTTGCGCCAATTTTGTTGTTGCCGGATCCAAAAGATGCCTTAACGGCTGCCATGTCTTTTTGCATCCAAACTGTCCATTCATACGATCACAAATTTGGCCCCACTGCTTGGCTTGCAACTCAATTGTATAATTTTTGATTTTACGTTCAAACTTGGCAGTCCTTCTGCCAAGGACGCCATTATGTTTTTGCTTCTTCCACCTTCTCAAGAGTCTCGCGTGCGCTTCCCACTTGTGTAATAGTCTTGAGTCAGTTGAAAACTCCTCCTGCTCAACGGGCACTTCTACAGTGGTATTATTTACATCCTCCTTGAGCGCCTCTACCCATGCATCCAGGTCATTAATTTCCCGTTCACAGTGTCTGCTCTGTTTTTCCTTAATCTGTCCGATCTGTAATTCTATGCCCCCCTCACTTTCACTTTATGCTTCGCAGCGCTAAACGTCGTGGAAAGGATATAGTGATCACTTCCTCGGGCTTGTCCCGTGTTGGCCTACTTTGCATTACTGATGCCTCTAAAAAATTAAGGTCTGGAGAAGTATCCATGCTTACGCTGTTGCCTATCCTCGTATGATCTCGTGGATTGTTTAACAGCGTCCATCGCAGGTCCCGGGCAGCTTGCCAAAGCCGATTGCCCTTTGGGGTGGCTCGAATATAACCCCCCTCCGGGTGAGGCGCATCCAAATCTCCAACCACTATAAGCGGAGTGCGAGCTGCTAACCGTTGCGTTTGAATCAGGAGTTGCGGCAAGCCCAATCCTTTATCTTTTGGAAAACTATACACATTAAATAAAAACAGTCCCTTCTCATAGTTGCGTTTAGGCAACATCTCTAGCAGGACATAGTCTTCCCTGCTGCTATCTACAGAATGCTGAATGGCAGTGATGTTGCGACGGACTAGCACGGCTGTGAAGACGCGTGTTACGCCCCTTGAGTCAATTACTGGCGCTGTAAATGCCTTAAACCCAGGTAATTTTATGGAACCACTAGCCTTCTGTAAGGCTATTATGTCTGGTTTACTGTCCACATTTTGTACGTGCAACTGCAGGTTACCCCGCTTTTGACGAAAGCCCCTGCAGTTCCACTGCCAAACCTCAATTTGCTGGTGAGACGCCATGATGAGGCACCAGGTTGACTAATGGCACTTGGCTACCCACGGGAGGCAGTCTTGCCTCCAATAGAGTATGAGGCTGCTGAAACATGCCCATGACCTGGGTTTGTGAATCCCTAAATTCAGTGGAGAGCATGCCGAGACGCTCCTCTATTGTGTCTAATCTGGCTTCGATCTTTTCGACTCGAGCCTCCAACCTATTCTATCTTTTCCCTTGTTTGCCTACTTCATCCGCAAGTGTTGTTACATCCGACTTAAGACTGATGACCTTAAAAACAGGTTGTGGCATGTCTTTTGGTGACGTTTCGGCTAATCGTTTTGCGTTAGCTTCCTCATCTCCCGGCAGTGGTCTCTTCACTGTCCCTCGATTATCCACTTTCACAGCTGCACTCTCCTGTACGCGAGCAGACGCCTCTTGCGTCGCTTTCTGTAGGCCTTGCACTGCTGGTGCCTGTGTCCCCTGCCATTGGTCGTTTCTAAGTGTGCGTTCCATCTCTGCAATTCTGTTTTCCATTCTTTTATTCAAATCTCCCTGTCGCTGAACAAGCGCTGCTAACTCCCTCTCTCGAGCGGTTTCGTTCTGGAAGGCCGTAACTGACAAGCTCACCTTTTTGTTGGTGTCGCGTGCGTAGCTGTTGGGACTGGATATTCGTGCACCATCTTGTCCGCCCCCACGCCCTGGCAATGGCGGGAAGGAACTCAACCGGTCCCTGCTTTTGCTTGTACCATATTTACCCCTCGTTGACCGCTCCATGGCCCTCGAGGACCGCTCATCGTTACCAGCTTTGCTCTCTCTTTCGATGCTCTGCTGCCGGCCTGTCGGTGGCTTGCGAGCCAGGCGAAACTTGCAGTTGCGGCTATCTGTGTGATGCGCACCATGGCACACGATGCAGTCCGGCGTGCACGTGGGTGGCTCTCCTTCTGGCGGGGCAGGATGGTCCTTCCCGCAACGGTGACATAGGTTACTCTTCGGACGATAGCAAACGTCCACTCGATGTACAACTCGTCTGCAGTTGTAGCAGGTCTCGACTAAATTCCTGTACGGGATCACAGCGTACAGACAGTTCCAGTAAGTAATCTGCCGGGGTATGCGTTTTCCCCCGAACGTAATCTGAATCGCCTTTGACTTTCCCAGAAGTCTCGCGTCCAGAATGTCTATGTCTTCATTCTTCTTCAGGAATCCCGCCTGAACTTCTTCCACTGGGCATCCATCATAAGCATTATAAAACACTCCCCGCACGGAGTTCTCCAACGGCGCCACGAACGCCGAAACCGGCAGGTCACGATCACCCAGCTTGAGCGTCTTCACAGTCGCATATGCCCCACTGCGATTTATGCACGGTGTGCTCACCGTCAACGTGTTGTTTGTGCCATTAACCCGCACAATGTCTTCTTCCGCGGCAATCGCACTCGTTAGACGCGCTGCTGCTCTGAGTGCACATCCAAGTTCTCTCGCTGTCACAACACACAAGTCCCAGTTCTGGGGCCTGTACACAATCTTGAAATCCGTGGCTGGCAACTTGAGAAACGGTCCGCGTTTCTTCCATACCGGCGCTTTCCCCCGCTTGACTTGCTGCGCTCCGTGCGCCTTGCGCCCGTCGCTGCCGGCCTGCGTCTAGCAAGGCTTACTCTTGGTGTAGCCGCCATGCTGAGTCTTCTTAAATCGGTCCTGTGTCTTCAGCACTGGAGCCCACTCACCCGCTTCAAAATCTTCGGTTGTTGTAGTCTCCCCTTCGACGTACTATTCCATCTTCAGCCCAACAAGGCCCACGGTCACCGGGCGCAAGTCAGACGCCGGGCGACGCGGCCCAGGCCAGGCTTTGCCTAGGAGATAGGCCTAGCCTTGCCACCGCGGGGTTGATAAAAAAATCTCGGAAACTCCAAAAACGGGGACAAACTTGCCTAAACGAGTGGTGTCCGTAGGTACAGGGCAACCTCCTGCAGACGAGCCCACTGAAAGCAAGTCCAGAAAAAAGCGCGTCCGCCGATAGTCGGTCACCGGGCTGGAGCTCATGCGAAACACGTCCGCACAGCGTCTCACTCCAGCCGCGTCTCTCAACACTCCAAGTACCACCGTCTCGCATCTTTTCGTCATACATACCTCATATAGAAGCACCGCCATCTAGCAGACATTCAAAGGATTGAACGAAAGGAGGCACACGCACACTTCCTTACAGCTTGCGCTTCGTGTCTACTTCCCACCTTTAACCATATTTAGTTCATGGTATATACTAGTTCACTGTATTCATGGCACTGCGGCCCAACGCTCGCTAAACCTTTCTAAAACCAAGGAGGTTACGCCCAGCCAGTATAACGTAGCAAGCCTTTCTTGTAAGATAGTGCTCAATGTACATGCCAAAGGCTGCTAAAGGGGGATGAGAGACAGGATAATTCGGCTATTAGTTAAGGCGCACGCTGCGAATTTTTATTGTTCAACAACGCACGGAAGAAATCTCCCACTGGCACCACTCTGGAGGTCAAAATGTAAGACTGGTTACACACTACTACTGCAACACCAAGGGACGAACGGGTGCCGCTATAAGAAGCTTCGCCCCTAAAAGCAAATATTGCGCATATCTCAGGCACCAGAAGAACACATATATTCTCTATGTGCGTCTTTTACAAGAAAAGGCATACATAACTAATTCTAAGGGCCGTAGCGTTTATCGCGCTGCACTGACAATGCAACGCTTGCACGGAAAGACAAGTGTTTTCGACACTTTGCTAAGACGACATAGTGGTGGCACCTACCTGCCGCCTTGCGTTCTACACCTTATCACCTCCGAGACGGGTGGGCACGCCCGTCTCAGAGCCACGTGCTTCGTTTTTCAAGATAACTGCCAGATAGCGCTCATGTCTCACGTGTGACGTGACCTGATGCACTCGTTCATCTCCGCTGTACGCTCAAGGCACTCTAACGCAGCGCCTCCAGAATAATTTTCACCGATTTCCTCGCGCAGAACATCAAACAAACATTTTGTACACTCTCTCCAGAAGCAAGAGACCCTTCCCGATATCGTGTGCAGGCAAGAAATGGATAGTCGTAGCCATAGACCATCTCACCCGTTATGCTGAGACTGACTTTCTATACAGTGCGACAGCTGGCGAAGTCGCCAAGTTCTTTGTGAACAACATAGTGCTCAGATATGGTGCGCCCATTGTCGTTATTACGGATCGGGGCACCGCATTTACTGCACACCTAATGCAATGCCTGATGCGCATGACGAATACCGATCACAGAAGAACAACCGCGTATCACCCTCAGTCAAATGGCTTAACCCAACGCCTCAACAGAACTCTGACCGACATGCGACCATGACGACTGTAAGCATCCATGCTCTTCGGGTTCTCATTCAGGGCATCAAAATTTTGGGCCCGAGGAAAAAGCTACCCCCGAAATACTGCTGGGGCTATGCCCGGGGAGGGGTTGAGGCTGCCACCCAGGATCCGGCAAAGGACGACTCTTGCGACGCGTCTCATGAACAAGTAGAAGATGCGTTTAATTTATATATTTGCAAGAAAAGTACATTGCAACGAGAGCGTACAGACGCGCCTTTCCTTCACAAGGGCCCAGAGCGCACTCGAGACGAGCGGGCCAGCGAAGTCCAGAGAGAGAGCCCCGACCGCACACGCGACGCGCTTTTTATACCCCTCGTCCGTGCACGTGCATCTTCTCAGACGCAGGCTGTGTGTCCCAGCGACGCTGATGTGCGTTTCCTGCGGCGCACGCAGACGCCTCCCGCGTTCCTGCAGGACGCGGACAGCGTTTGACCGTTACGCCGATGAGCGTCCTTTGCAAGCCACCTCCTTGCTGTGCCGGTCATAACAGTGGTACCTTCGCAATCATGTTCTCCCAGGCAGCACGTTGATGTCTTCTTTGCGCAGATATTCGTACGATTCGGGCTTCGCATCCTCATCATGACGCATTTTATGATTTACTAATTGTTGTACTGCATGCTTCTCTTATGTGATTTCCTTCATTTGGCAATAAAGCAGCTCTTGACAGCGAGTTGATGTTTTATGGGAAGGAACCTAACTTTACTTCCTATCTCTTCGCTAACTGTCTCATCGTGCGCTTTTATACGAAACACATGTTTTTTTGTGTGCTGACGGGTCTCTTCTTGATTCTCAACAAATTGCGAGAAATGTTCTTAATGTGCTTCTGTTTGGCATCATCTTTTGGGCTTTGCTTTGCCTCTTTCTTTCCCTTACAGGTCTGGATTTGAACCAGAACTCTATGGTACTTGCAAAAAACGCGTCTTTCCGTCTAACTGCACTATTAATAAACACTTTTGAGAAAAAAAACATGCCTCTCAATAAGCTCTGTTTTGAGAAAACTTGCTTTGCGCCACAAACACCACAAAGAGCTGCCACTGAAAATTCTTTGACGAGGGATTTCGCCTAATCACTACGTGTGATAATTTGCTTTATTTCTCTCGTCCTCTGAGATATACTGTTGCGACTATTGATTGCCGTTTCGGAAAAGGCTTTTCAAAGTATACCATTTTCTTTATGAAGAAGTGTAGAGAAACCATACGCTTTCTTTTCTTAGAACGCATACGCTGCTGTTTCTACAGGTAGACACAGCACTTTCAGCTAAGTGACAGGATTATTAAGGTCGCAGAATGGGTCCTTATTGGTGAATTGTGGATGCTGAGCTTCAGTGTTTCGCATGCTTTCTGTTTCTTATCCCCGAACTGTGGCGCACCCTTCAGGAACCGAAGACTTATCCTAAGAACAACTATTTTCCATTGACAGAGATCCCTTCCGAAGCAATAGATTTGACATTGCGGAAGTGCTTTGCTGGAATGTCTACATGCTGAAGGCGCAAATATCCTTTTGTTTGTTTCGTTGGCGATTTGGGAACAAGGTGCTGAGAATGTTCAGGCAAAATCTTGGGCACTGCATCAGGTTTGAGGTACGGTTTGTCTTGGGGGATCTTGTTGACAAGGCCGTTTACGGTGGAGGTGAACGCGCGCTCGATAAAACACCCATAGTTATGTTTCTCACAAGCCACGGCAGTCGGTGTCAGTCTCCTGTTCACCATCTTTCCCCCTCTGTCCCTATCCGTGAGACGTGCTTCATCTGCTTGGGCCGTGAATATTGATAATCGCTGCTTGTTCGGGCGCTAAACAGTGGTACAGAACGGTACAAAACAGGTCCCTTCCTTTGATCACTTTGGCTTCGGCAATCTATCGTTCACCTCATAGTTCCCGTTGTGACAGGCACAAGCAAAGAAGAACCACTCACTCAACGGCACGATCAACACTTAGCCCGGTAATAACACTGAAAACACGACCATAGAAATCTACGCGACCGATCAAATCGGCTGTTCAAAGCAGACGACACACGCTTTCGACACCCAGCCGCTTGGCAGTGCCCCATGGTCAACGCAGGCATTCATCCAAATCAGTGCCTCCCTCCTCTATTGAAAAGAGCTGGCGAACGGCACACTAGCCAGTACATTCTAAGCTCCATAGAAAAGTTTATATCTAAATGTACTTTCACACACATGCACATATACAATCTATAAGAAACAGCCAAACAAATATCAAACAGCCCCACCGTAGGCGGTGGCAGCATTCAAGTTCATTGGCGGTTTTGTTTATGTTCTTGTGGTAGAATTGCAATCGATAAACAGTTGTGTAACCACGTTCAACCACATAACCGGACTTGATTTTACTATGAAGCGCTAGAATAGCCTTAAATTGACAAAGCTGTGTCATACACAGAATCATCTTTGCTGCACGTAAATGTCAGGGTGATGATGAGTGCGGCGCTAAGAGTAGCTGATCAGGACGTCTTGAGGGGCTAGTTGGTTCATTCTATGCAGGAAAAAATTGCGCTAAAATAGAAAAGACACTACAAAGAAGGAACACTTAAACAGATCGAGCGCTCGATCTGTTTAAGTGTTCCTTCTTTGTGGTGTCTTTTCTATTTTAGCGCAATTTTTTCCTGCTAAGAGTAGCCTTCATTTCAAATATTTTAGCAAAAGCAGGGGTGCGAAAAGAATGTTGCCATATATGATCGGGGTGTTGTTTTCTTAATGTTTGGGAGAGCTCTCCAAGCGTCGCTCACCCATTTGCGCACTCAAGCAGGCATTTGCCTCTAAGATAGAGGAATAGCTGGCTGAAAGGCTTATTGCGTACACGGATGGCTCCGTCATCTAAGACGCAGGCTCGGCCACAGGTTCCTGCATTATGCCAGCACTTGGTTGGAGGGCCTCCTGCCGGCTGCCTTTTGCGGCCTCCTCTACCACTGAAGAGACGGCCGGTCTCGACCTGGCAGCTAATCTCCTGGCAGCAAACTCCCCAACGCGCACCATGGTGGTCGCGTGCGACTCAAGAGCAGCGTTGCTGGCCTTGACAAAGCCAGAACGGACAGGCTTCGCAACTCAGGTGCTCGTAACCAAACTACACAGTCTCCTTGCCAGTGGCATCGACGTTTCTCTGCACTAGGTCCCATCTCACGTGGGAATCCAGAGAAACGAGCAAGCTGACAACTTGGCGAAAGAAGCAAATCACTTCGTCATTCTTGTGTGCCGTACCGTGGTCGCCTCGGACTTTCCGAGGCTCACGTTGAGGAGGCTGTTGCTACGCTGCCACAATGACGATCGTGTAGCAAAGATGACACCACCAACTCGGCTGCTTGACAGGGGTTCCACCAGGTGGGAGAAGTGCCTGGTATTTTGCTTACGCATCGGCTGCTCCTGGCCTGCGGCCTGGCATCATCGGCTTGGAAGAGCCTCATCTCCTGCGTGCACTGTGAGCGGGACAGATGAAACCATTGAGCACCTGTTGTGCGTTTGCCTAGCGCTTCGCGCACAACGCGGCGTCTTGCTCACCGCATTCCGTCGCCGCGGTTCGCACATGGCTACACAGAGGGACCTTCTCTTTCGTGCATGGCACCACACCCAGGTCTTCAAGGCGGTTCTTAGCTTCCTTGAGGACACTAGACTAGATGACTAGCTATAGAAACCATCCGCCACGTCCTTGGTCATGGACGCCATTTCTTTCATTCTTATCTCTTCTTCACATCTTTAATACCCTCTTCCTGCAGAAGTAGCGTCTCCTCCTTTCCTAAACCTCTCCCTCTCTCTGTTTTCCTAATCTGTAGAGTGTATATTCTGCGATCAAAAAAAAACAGAACAAAATGGTTATTCACCTCAAACTGCAACGCGTGGCCCTGATGTTTAGCAATGCGTTCAAACCGACGCTGCACTGAAGCCTTTCACAATGATTTATATCATGTCAGTGCTTCTTAAACGAGGTGACACACACGTTTATCTTGGATTTACCATAGTGTTTATTTCACATACCGCAATTCGTGCCTCGCCTGATCGTGGTCATGGAGGAGTGCAATGAGTGGCTAAATGTGTTTTGCAGAGTGTTATGGTGTTTTTCACTGGGAGATTCAGAGCGACCGCCGAAATCCCGGAGCGAGCACTCGGATCGCACGAAGCCACCTCTGCCAGTGAAACACGAGAATGCTCCGTGAGAGGTGCCCCGGAAGTTGATTATGCATACGTCACGCAAACCGGTTCCGGAAACAGTTTCTTTTTCCGCTCTCTTCGTTTCCTTGGCAACTTTG
Source organism: Rhipicephalus annulatus (assembly GCA_013436015.1). Taxonomy (NCBI): domain Eukaryota; kingdom Metazoa; phylum Arthropoda; class Arachnida; order Ixodida; family Ixodidae; genus Rhipicephalus; species Rhipicephalus annulatus. The sequence goes on along the minus strand of WOVY01009631.1, from coordinate 624,465 downwards.
GCCGCCACTGCAGGGCGCGCATTTCGACCACGCAGTTAAAGCTTTGTAGAACACTTTAACGCAGTCGCGAACAGCAGTTGTGTAGCAAGTATGGACGAAATTAGGTTCATGTAGATGAAATTAGGTTCATGTAGTATTATGAAAAGAGGGAGCTCCGCGCTTACCTGCTCGTCTGTGTACAGCCGCGCAACGTTCTCGATGAACCCCAAAATTTTGGGACGTTCGCGGTGGGACTCCGAAAAAGTTTCCCGAAAGAAGGCTTCGCATAGCGCTTGTCTTTCCTCGAAGTCTTCGTCGTCTGAGCTGGACGAGCTGCTGCTTGAAGTGCTTTCGTCGCTAGACAGAAGTTCCGCCAAGGCAGCGAACGCAGCCATTTTGCAAAACTCAGCAACGTACAACGACGGAAGTGACGTATGCTGCTCGTCGTGTTTCCGCCCGAATCTGCGACTTGTCGGCGGAGCAGTGCGAGCAATCCGCCTCGGAGCGAGCTGCTCTGAAACTACCAGTGAAAAGCGCGGATCCACTCTGAATCTACCAGTGAAATGCGGTTTCGTCGCCACGGAGCAAAAAAACCTGCTCCGAATCTACCAGTGAAAAACGCCCTTAGTCATGATGGTTGCTCTCGAATGACAGGCAATCGCAGGCGTCGCAGCCGACGCCAAAGTATACTTTAGGGGAAACACCCCGTTGAATTCCCACCCGTAATCATCACATTCGAACCACAAAGCAGCGTTGTTGCAAGCATTTGACATCGCGAGCTGCTAACTCAACTACGTTTTTTTATTGATATGATATATAAGGAGATGTTGGCGCACCATTATGGCGCACGTTGTTTGAAGGATCCTCCCCTCACTAGTGCTTCCATTCACATTCGCGATTCAGCGCGGCTTGGAAGGCGGCCAGATCACCTCTACGCAGTTAATTCCGGCATTCAGCCTGCCGGGCCTGTTTTTGTGCCTGTAGTAATAATCAGCACGGCCAATGCGAGCTCTCTCACGTTTTCACTGTTGGCGCTTTTCTAGAGTTGTCCGTGGCATTCTGCATGTTGCCTGCTATTTGCTTTTAGTGTTTTCAGTGTCAACAGTGCTACGTTTGATTAAATGTTTACTCTTAAATGTTGTTCTTTCTATTGTATTCAAAGATGTACGTGAAATTCAACTATTTAGTGCAAGTTTTTTCAGTTACTTTCGTTTTTTTGTCATTGCTTATGTTTTGAACATAAGCAAAAACAGTCGGCTTATGTGCAGACTGTTCTTGTTTCTGGAAGGAGGACCTCGTCAGGCGTGAATGTCCTTAGTTCTCTGTTTTCAAGGCGTAGCTTTTTGCACTTGAAAAAATACTTCAATACCCATGTAGAAGGTTTCCGAAGAAACTGATGCGAGCAAGCTCGGCACCATGGCTGCCACGGGATAGGCGACGTCATGTGCACTCACAACGCACCGAATAGCACACGTGTTCGGGTATGACTATTCGAAGGACGTATATAACGCAGCGAATGACGCAGTAAATAACGCAGCAAACACTGGCCACTGGCGGACGGTGTTTCGTTCGTCTATCGCTGTACGATTTTTTACAGCTATCGCTGTAAAAAATCGCAGCATATCCGCGGAGTGCATGATGATTGCGTCGAAGCGCCCGTCCGTCCGTTTGTTCTTGCTTCTGTCTGTCCATGCGTCCGTCTGAGCATCCATCTCTACGTCCATCCCTATGTTCGTCCATGCGTCCATCCATCCATTCGTGCATCGGTTCGTGCATCTAGCTGTTTGTCCATGTGTCCATCTAGTGACACCCCAAGTACCGCCATATCGTATCTTTTCTTGATTTATTCAGCTTATAGATGTACGACCACGCAGCGGACATTTTAAGGACTAAACGAAAAGTGGCACTGGCGCACTTTCTTACGGCCTGCACTTCGTGTCTGCTTCCCACCTTTCAACGTCTCTAGTTCATGGCACTGTGGCCCAACACTCGGTGAACCTGTGTGGGTAAAAAAAGATGTTAACGATTTAGAGTACGATGTACTCTACTATGGGAGTGCAGAAAGCCGTCCCATGGGCCTTAGCATGAAACCTTTCTAAAACCGAGGAGGCTACACCCAGCGAGTTAAACGTGACAACCCTTTCTGTTCAGATATTGCTCCAAGTGTGTCCTTCTGATAGTAGTTTTTTTAGTAAGCATCAAATTCAAGCTCATTTTTTTGGTGATTATGTTACCGATACTCGTCTCTGTAAGTTATTTCGCCAGAAACAACTATCTTTTCACTTATGATTAACCTGCGCGGGTTCGCTTCTCAACGTAAAAGGGTGCGCGCGTGCTGCTCCTCTAATCCGGCCGTGGAGGTGGCTACCTACTACTACGACGACTACTACCTACATCGCGGACGCATGACCCATGGCATAGGCCCCCTAAAAGCGCATGTTTGCAACGCAGCAAGCGTCGTGTTAATCACGTACTTGCGTTGTCTCCGCAAGCCCTGGTTTCGAATAGCATCTCGCTGTCACCGTCACATACCTCTGTTCACAGAACAGTAGCAAACACCCTCTTTTGAGAATATCTACTGTGCGAAACTTGGAGGACGATGGTTGTTGTTCGGCAGAAAGGTTGCCAAATACTGCCTTTGTATGCATAAAAGTTCAACAAGTATGAGGTTGTAGAACTGACTGTGATGCCACCTCGCACCAGCTTTCGCAACAGACATGGCCCGTGGAGAAAAAATGGCAGCATATCCACGGAGTGAATGATGGAGAGTGGGGCGAAGCATTCGTCCGTCCATGCGTCCGTCTGTGTGACCATCCATGCGTCTGTTTGTGCGCCCGTCCCTGCGTTCTTTCGTGCATCCGCCCCTGCGTCCGTTCATGCGTCCATCCATGCATCTGTTTGTGTGTCCGTTCGTTCATCTATTCAACACTCCAAGTCCCACCATCTCGTATCTTTTTATCATATATTTCCCATATAGAAGCACCGCTATCCAGCGGACATTCCAAGGACTAAACGAGAGGTGGCACACGCACACTTTCTTACGGCCTGCGCTTTGGGTCCACTTCCCACCTTTAACCACCTCGAGTTCATGGTATATTCTAGTTCACTGTATTCATGGCACTGCGACCAAACGCTCGCTAAACCTTTCGAAAACCAAGGAGGTTACGCCCAGCGAGTATAACGTAGCAACCTTTCCCTGTCAGCTAGGGCTCAATCTACATGCCAATGGCTGCTAATGAGAAATGAGAGACAGGAGAATTCGTCTTTTACTTTCTTACGGCTTGCGCTTCGTATCTACTTCTCATTTTTAACCACCTTGAGTTCATTCATGGTATATACAAGTTCATTGTATTCATGGCACTCCGCCTCAACGCTCGCTGAACCTTTCTAAAGCTAAGGAGGTTACACCCAGCGAGTATAATGTAGCATCCCTTTCTTGTCCGATAGTGCTCAATGTACATGCCAATGGCTGCTAATGGGGATCGCAGCGTGCGCGTTGACTAAAGCCGAATGCTCATGTCTCTCATTCCCCATTAGCAGCCATTGGCATGTACATTGAGCACTATTTTTTATTGTTAAACAACGCACAGAAGAAATCTCTCACTGGCACCACCTTGGAGGTCAAGTGTTATACCTATTTCGGGTAATGTGCCACTGGTGGTTACATACGAGGGACGCCCAAGTCACGCCATAAGGAGCTTCGCCCCTAAAAGTTAACTACGCCTCAGTTCGTTCCTTTTTCGGGCCTGTCCAGCGCACACGACTTTCTGGTGAGCCCTGACATCGAGGACATCTTCCTCATTCAACGCATGCTAATCGACGTCAACCTCGGCGACCTATACGTGGCACCCACTTCAATTCCTCGGAAAGTAAAAAGGTTCATTTTCCCTGTGAGTAGCTACACTCACATGCTAGAGTAAAGCCATCGTGAACTTTTTTACAGCGCAACACCAGAAAAAATACAGGACAGGGAAGGAGTCACTGAGAACAGAAAGAAAAGACGGCGCTGACTCACAACTGTTGTTTATTGGAAAAAATTGCCCGCAGCTTCCCTCGGGGGAACACTGAGGAGGATGCGGAGCATATAATTGGTTAACGGGGTGTTAAAGTGCGACTTACTTGGGTCGATGGCCAAATTGGTTAACGTGGTTGTGAAATGGGGTGTTAAATTGCGACTTACTTGGGTCAATGGCTAAATTGGTTAACGTGGTTGTAGGAGGGGGTGTTAAATGAGTGAACACGTACACACGTATGCGAAAGGGCGGCGCTGGTCGAAGGGACGTCGATCATTGTGTTTGTGGATTCGTTGGCATTCATTTCACGGCGACTTCGGACGTCGACGCGCCGTACAAACCAACGGACGAGCGGCAACTGAGCGAACGAGCGCCGACCTTGAGTATATATACAGCGCGACGGCGCATGCGCTGTCAGCTGTCGAATGTTCTCGAAGGAGAAGCGCGCGTGCGGCACAGATGGCGACGGCGCGACGGCGCATGCGCTGTCAGCTGTCGAATGTTCTCGAAGGAGAAGCGCGCGCGGCACAGATGGTGGGCGACGGCGCGACGGCGCATGCGCGCGCGTCAGCTGTCGAATGTTCGAGAAGCGGTGCGGACGGCGCCCTACAAGGCGCGAGTATAAGATGCTTCCGCATCTAAAAACGGGGTGAAAAGTATATATATAGGTACCGGCAGCCTACACCATAACTTGCGCAGAATATGAGGTGCACCGAGGTAGCGTTATCACACTCATGGCAATAAACAAGCTTGACCTAAATAACTTAATTCTTTTTCATGCTGTGTGACGGATGGTTCACTAACGCACTTGCTACCCCTAATCTTTATATGATATGCCTCAGCAATTTCTCTAGTTAGCTGGTTAGGATGCTTGAAGATGATGGTGGTTCTCTCAAAAATGGGATGACAACCGCATGACTTGCAATGTTCCGGCAGATGAAGTCGCGCGATCTCTTGAAGAGATAACTCATGCTTCCTTAAACGAACATTCACACATCGTTTCGTTTGTCCCACGTACTCCCTGCCACACGATAATGGAATTAAATACACAGCTTTTTTTACGCATGCGATGTACTTGTTTTTATGATTCACAGGCGTGTCAGTGTTAAGGCCACCGAAGTAAAACACCGAGCGCTTTCCTTGTTAGAAGGAATGAATCTTCAACGTTTGGCAGCCAGCGTAAAGAGGGCAAAAAACCTGGAGTTAGACATTTTCTTTACAGTGAAATCGCACAAGGAAGACAGGCCTTTCCGGGCCATAGTCTCGGAAAAAGGTGGCTTGCAGTTAGATGTTTCACGTTTTCTGCAAAAGAAGTTAGCATGCCTGAATATTTTTGACCCTTTCAGCATACTGAATTCGGATTCTGTGTACGAATACCTCAAAAATAACTCGATGAGCCTACGTAGCGCCTTCAGTGTTGACGTGGAAAATTTATATTATTCCCTTCCGCATTGCCAGGTTATGAAATGCGTAAAAGCCTGCATTGTGTTTGACAAGGATGAACAATCTTTCATCAATGGTTGCGGTATTTCTTTAGAATCATTTCTTGAATTTTTGTCATTTTACTTTGAAAGTACCTTTGTGTCGTGGCGGGGGGACCTTTATGTACAAAAGTCTGGTGTCTGCAAAGGGTCCAGCGTGGCCCCTATTATTAGTGACATTATTTTAGGCTACATTGACAGGCAGCTAGCAGGTAACATTAGTAAGTGCTGCAGTGCTGTTTTTCGTTACGTCGACGATTTTGTAATTTTTTCCCACAATGACATTCACCATTGACCACATTCCTAAATTGTTCAGTCAGCATGGTATAGGCCTCACCTTCACCCACGAAGTTTGTAAGGATTACGAGCTACAGTTTCTGGACCTAAAGCTAACTTTTGGCAAAGATCATTTGTGTTGGAAATATGAGTCAAGATCAGTTAAGCCTATCTTAAACTAAAAGTCTGGCCATTCCAAGATTGTGAAGAGAGCGATTGGAAAGACAATTTTAAATGGATTGCTCAGGAAATCCTGTGTGCACGTGTCTAATACTGCTTTTAATAACCAGGTAAAACGCTTAGTAGATGCTGGGTATCCTGACAAGGTGAATTCGTCTGTGTGTGAGTCAATGGTTCGGAGCGTCAAGCTCGTGAAACACAAAGGAGCTCAAAAAAATTCTGATGGTAAAAGAAAAAGAGCAGTTTTTCCTTATGTACACAAATTGGTGCATGTGCTGAAAAACGTGGGCTCAAGGTATGGTGTCGACGTTCTTTTTTCCGCCAAACATAAGGTAGGTTGCATTTGCCCGATGGTTGATAATGCGCTGAGGAACAAACAGGCCAAAGGGAGATGCGCTGTGAATCATAAAAACAAGTTCATCGCATGCGTAAAAAAAGCCATGTATTTAACTCCATTATTGTGTCGCAGGGAGTACGTGGGACAAACTAAACGATGTGTGAATGTTCGTTTAAGGGAGCATGAGTTATCTTTTCAAGGGATCGCGCGACTTCATCTGCCGGAACATTGCAGGTCATGCAGTTGTCATCCCATTTTTGAGAGAACCACCATCATCTTCAAGCATCCTAACCAGCTAACTAGAGAAATCGCTGAGGCATATCATATAAAGATTAGGGGTAGCAAGTGCGTTAGTGAACCATCCGTCACACTGCATGAAAAATAATTAAGTTATTTAGGCCAAGCTTGTTTATTGCCATAAGTGTGATAACGCTACCTCGGTGCACCTCGTATTCTGCGCATGTTGTGGTGTAGGCTACCGGTACCTATATATATATATATATACTTTTCACCCCATTTTTTCCAATAAACGACAGTTGTGAGTCAGCGCCGTCTTTTCTTTCTGTTCTACTCTTTCCCTTTCCTGTATTTTTTTTCTGCTGTTGCGCTGTAAAAAAGTTCGCGATGGATCCTAACCAACTGGCCCAACTTACCGTCTTACTACTGCTAGAGTAAAGAGTGGTGGTGATAAGATTACTCTAAGTTGAACCGTACCGCGAGTAAAATTGTGAGCCTTTATATGTGAACGGTTTCAAAAAGAAGTTCTAGCAAACATGGCTTGAGTCATTATGACATTTTAGTTCAGTGTTAGCGTTCCCTAACGGAGTAGCATAACAGCACCGCAAACGTACGTTCGTTATGGGCAGCTTGTTTGAGTGTAATGTGATAGCATAACCAAAGCTCGGAGTGCATCATCACCTAGCAAAGAACCAGTGTGGCAAAGAAGGTGCAAGGAATAAAGTCTTTGCTTAACTGCAAGGAATTATCAAGGAATGCGACAGCAAAAAATAATTACGCCAAGCAAAGAACGGTAAGCAGCTATAATTTGCCGCACCCAACTCAAGTACATACACGCACCGAATGAAATCAACACACGCGAGACGACAGTGATCAAACAACTTTCACAGAGCAACATCTAAAGAGCGCTGCTGAAAGACAAAGAAGAACGTACGAAACGAAAGCACAGCAATACACGGGGTGAGCGCTATCTAACAGTTTCCACGGCTGTCACAGTTACTTCAACGGTGGGCATGTGAAACTTCAGGGCCACGAGTGTAAAAGCTTGGTCCAGTGTGTCGGGGTTCATGCTGCCGAATTTGACAGCGTTTTAACATAATAAACTATATGAGACAGTAGAAAACAGCACTGACTTCCAACTGATGTTTATTTCTACAGAGTCAAAATATATCTATGGCATTTTTTAGGAATAGCCAAATATAGACAAAAAAATTAGGCTAAATTCCGCGAGAGCGTAAACTGGCCCTAAATACTTTTAGCTGCTTAAACAGCTGTAATAAAAATGGGGCAATTCCTTTTTTGTTACGCGTACTCAAAAAGGTACGTGATACTCAAAAATGGCCTAAATACTTCAACTGTTTCATACAGCCACATTCATTCAACCACCACTGTGTCAACGATCATGGGCAAAACAACTGATGATGAAACAACTGAATTCATCTCCCGTAAAAAGTTTCATTTTTTTATCCCGGCTGCGGCGGCTGCATTTCCGATGGAGGCGGAAATGTTGTAGGGCCGTGTGCTCAGATTTGGGTGCACGTTAAAGAACCCCAGGTGGTCGAAATTTCCGGAGCCCTCCACTACGGCGTCTCTCATAATCATATAAAGGTTTTGGGACGTTAAACCCCACATATCTATCAAAAAGTTTCATTTGTGTGCCAGTTTCTTTGTTATCTGCGTTGCGCAGTGACGTTTTTGGGGGTGAGTTGACACTTATAGAAGGACATGCTACTTGTTTTTACCTTCCAACATTTATTTTTCACTTAAGCGCTACAGGGGCACATCCTCTTTCGCTCCAACACAATATATTTATGATTAAAACCTGAAAAATGAAGAAATTTGGCACCGATCTATTCTATAAAAAGTGGTGGTCCGAAGTGGAGCATAAAACGAACTCGTGCACTCTTCAGGGACTTCCGTAGATGCCAAGAACAAGAAAACACTGCTGACAATGCAGAACAGTGCGTCCTTTATTAGTAAGGACAACTCCCTCTTCAAGTTGAAGAATCGCATTTACGGCCGTGCGACGAAGCGCGGCACCGATGGAAGCACAAGGATGATGTTAATTTTATTGCAAATTATTGCTATACCATACATTCAATTTTTTGTAGACTAATTTTGTGAACTATATCAAGCCCTAATAAAATCAATCAATCGATGTGAGACTAATATAAACTGTACTCCTCAATAGCGATGATACTGAGATTTGTAGATGCTGGCGCCCCGCCGCGGTGGTATAGTGGCTAAGGTACTCGGCTGCTGACCCGCAGGGCGCGGGTTCGAATCCCGGCTGCGGCGGCTGCATTTCCGATGGAGGCGGAAATGTTGTAGGCCCGTGTGCTCAGATTTGGGTGCACATTAAAGAACCCCAGGTGGTCTAAATTTGCGGAGCCCTCCACTACGGCGTCTCTCATAATCATATAGTGGTTTTGGGACGTTAAACCCCACATATCAATCAATCATTGTAGATGCTGGCTGCAACGTAAATTGGATATACTCAGAGCAGACGAACATACTTGGAAAAAATGTTTGGAGAAGCCCGAATATAATGCCAGTAGTAAAAAACTGTATCTTTGTAAGTTTCAGTTAGTGCATTTGGCTCTTTTAGAAAAAAACGCCTCATACGTGCATATTATCAGAACATTTGCAGTCAAATCACCAACTGTGTTCGCGATCGCCCTATACAACCCGGTCAGGCAACCACGCTCAAGCCGTAATAGTGCCAGAGGAGGAGTTCTTAGACTGCTGTCGTTATATTTGTTTACTTGTTCCGCTTCTGAAAAAAGCTCGTGGTTTAGCCAGAACCTGTGCGTTGCCACATTCGCACACTGCTTGATACGGGGCTGCGGATATCACGCGTGTGCAAAATTTCGTGTCGGTTATACCTTAATGTGCCTCAACGTTCCCCTGGCCCCGCCGCGGTGGTCTAGTGGCTAAGCTAATCGGCTGTTTAGCAGCGGGTCGCGGTATCAAATCCCGGCTGCGGCGGCTGCACTTGCGATGGAGACGGAAATGTTGTAGGCCCGTGTACTCGGATTTGGGTGCACGTTAAAGAACCCCAGGTGGTCGAAATTTCCGGAGCTTTCCACTACAGCGTCTCTCATAATCAGATGGTGGTTTTGAGACGTTAAACCCCACATCTATCTATTAACGTTCCCCTATGTGAGTGCCGAAATAACGTGCAGAATGTCATGCATGCAGAGGTAGCTTGGCATCCACGGCCAAGACTGCGGTCACATCCCTCTCTTTAGTGAGTGCTCGGCTGTGGCACGACAAAGGCAGCAGCTAAACCTCAAGATTACAGACCGGAACTGTTACTCAATTTAGGCGACAGCTGCGTAAGTCATGCTTTTCTGGCACTGACATGGCTTAAGCGCGATAACCTGGCTGGTCTGTGTAGGACAATCGTCAGTGGACGGGGTGATTTGACTGTGAAGGTAATGATTAGTATTCCGTTCCTCCTTACACGCACATATATCTTTCGCTTAACTGCAAATAAACACCACTTGGGCATTAGCGCTTTTTTGTGTTCACGCACAGTAAAATTTATCTTAGGGGTGAGCTGGTAAAAAAACTCCGGCTCTTAGTTTTTTGTTGCACGAGAGACACTGACACGTGTAATTCTCTTTCGAAACTCTCTTTGTCAGTCTTGAGAGAGTGATACATACCACAACCCTCATAGGGAGAGGCAACGTGCTGCTCTGAAAACGTTACTCATGTGAAAGTCACAAGAATAGTAAAGAAGAGTCAAATGACACCTTTCTTCTTTTGGATGATGTAGAACAAAACACTTTCGAAGTTGATTACGATAGAAATAGTTTCAAAGTTGACGTGCAGTGAAACTGAGCCGTTTCCACCACTTTCAAATCTGGCAGTTTGAGTGGTTAATTAGTGCGTGTGCTCTAGATGCATAATTTACGAATACGTTGATTCAAGTACATGGGAAGATAAAAGCAGCCACTTTTTCATTTCTCTCCCAGGGTGATTTTGCGACCCGGCCCCGACCGGTTATAGTTGTTATCTCGAACAAGCAGCATAAGCTGCCCCTGGAATTCATTGGCTCCGTCAGATATTGACTGAAGAGCGGAACACCGAGATGGAAGCCAGTCACCGCGTAAGTGCCGAACGCACTAACATTGCTCTACGTTTTAGCGTGGCGGATAGGTTTAGTTTGTACTGGGGTGCGCTCTGATGCGCGAGCTGAGCGTCATAAGCGCTTCGTTGCTTATGAGTGGCTTTTTTTAGGGGCGAAGCTTTTTATTGCGGCACCTGTTCGTCGCTCGTAGCCGTTGTAGTAACAAAAAATGGTTGCTACGTTATACTCGCTGGGTCTAACCTCCTTAGTTTTAGAAAGGTTTAGCGAGCATTGAGCCACAGTGCCATGAATACAATGAACTAGTATATACCATGAACTTGAGGTGGTTAAAGGTGGGAAATGGATACGAAGCGCAAGCCCTAAGAAAGTAAAAGCCGAATTCTCCTGTCTCTCATTTCCCAATTAGCAGCCATTGGCATGTATATTGAGCACTATTTGACAGGAAAAGGCTGCTACGTTATACTAGTTTGGCGTAATCTCCTTGGTTTTAGAAAGGTTGAGCGAGTGTTGGCCAGCAGTGCCATGAATACAGTGAACTAGAATATACCATAAACTCGAGGTGGTTAAAGGTGGAAAGTAGACCCGAAGTGCGAGCCGTAAGAAAGTGTGCGAGAGGCACCTCTTATTTAGGTCTTGGAATAAGCGCTGAATGGCGGTGCTTCAATATAGGGAATACAATGAACTAGTATATACCATGAACTCGAGGTGGTTAAAGATGGGAAATGGATACCAAGCGCAAGCCCTAACAAAGTAAAAGCCGAATTCTCCTGTCTCTCATTTCCCATTAGCAGCCATTGGCATGTATATTGAGCACTATCTGACAGGAAAAGGCTGCTACGTTATACTCGCTGGGCGTAATCTTGTTGGTTTTAGAAAGGTTTAGCGAGTGTTGGCCCGCAGTGCTATGAATACAGTGAACTAGTATATACCCGAAGTATATGCTTCGGGTCTACTTCCAGGTGGGAAGTAGACCCGAAGGGCAAGCCGTAAGAAAGTGTGAGTGTGGCACCTCTCATTTAGTTCTTGGAATAAGCGCTGAATGGCGGTGCTTCAATATGGGGAATATATGATGAAAAGTTGTGAGATGGTGGTACTTAGAGTGTTGAATAGATGAACGAACGGACACACAGACAGATGCATGGATGGACGCATGAACGGACGCAGGGGTGGATGCATGGACGAACGCAAGGGCGGACGCATGAACAGACGGACGCACGGACGGGTGGATGGACGCGTGGACGGACACACAGACAAACACATGGACGGACGGAAGCAAAAACGAATGGACAGACGAATGTTTCGCCCCACTCTATCATTCACTACGTGGATATGCTGCCAAATTTTTTTTACCAACCATCGAGGACAAGATTAACTTTCCGTTGCAAAGAACGCAGAATGTACACTGGCGTCCTATGTGAAAGAGAACACGCGAACGCGTGGCCTGCACTCTGCGGCGGTAAGGTCTCTAGATGAAAACAAGGTAGCGTCACTCATTGTTCTCGAGCCGTCCTTCCCACTCTCTCGATTACTCCTCTTGTTCTCTGCCACCCGCGTCTGTAATTGGTGCATTACTTGCACGTGATCTTGCAAATGGCTGGTGGTGTTATTTATTATTATGCAAAAGGTTCAAAACGAGTACGCATGCGCATATGGCTCCAGCCGGATTCTCGCCGTGACCAAAGACAAAATCGTAGCCAGAACATAAACTGAAGAGGAGGAGTGTTTCGGTGTGCGCTAAGTCGACCAAGATCGTTTCGCTATGCTCTTTCAAGGCAACATCTGCGTTTTTCAGCAATGCTGCGTTGCCGTAAACAACAGAAAATGGTTTCGCTCTCTTCAACTTACCTCGTGCTTTCCGAGATGAAGCGCACCATGAAGTGCAACTATGAACCATCTCAGGCGAATGCTTTCGTGCAACTCCGTCAACGTGTGTCGACGCGGATTTGCGAAGCGAGTTCACTTGTCGGTTTTTATTGAAACGCCAGGCGCGCGTCTAATGCGTGTCTAGTGCATGCCAGTTGGTAAAAATACATGTGGGTATGCACGTGCACAGAGCAGCTGTAGGTTGTAATCCAACGCACCTTCAGAAACATTTCACTCTTGACCAGTTCCCGCTTGAGCCGAAACGCGCTGCTTCGAGACACCTCACCAATAGAACTCTCACTTTTCAGGAAGTTCCCAGCACCGCATCAGAATCATTTGGCATCACGATTGTCCAAATGGGCACATTTAAAAAAAACGCCATCGCAGTGCTGCTGGACGAGTATTCATACCAGTCTGGTCGTAGTTTTTTTTTTCTTGCGTGTGCACAAGTCGGTTGTAATCAATCGTCACAACGTCACGCCCTGTCGCCACTTACAGGATCCAGCAAGAAGCACGTTCACAGTGTCACAACACGAACAAAACACAATCGGAGAAGTGGACTAGTTAGAACTGGACGAAATACCGCGGCCGTGGAACTAAAATGTACTACGCGAGATGCCATGGCTAGTGGTGTAAAGTATAGAACTGCACAACGTTGCCGGTTGAGTAACGCACATCCCGCTTGCTCTTGTGTTGTGCCGTTTATGTTCATAAAGGTAACTCTTTATTCTACGTCTTATTTCGTTCCATTTCGTTTCATTTACATCTATTCACCGTAGCAACAGAACCCAAACATTCGCTTTTGGATGAAAGTCTTGAACCTTCTAGGGGGCGCTTCAGGCAAATAAGCGAGGGGGAAAAGGGAGGGTGTCGCTACCTTGGAAACTTGTTTCATCTTGGGACCTTATGCGGCGGCTGCCTACAGCACCATCAACCGACTGCAAAAGAAAACACGTTCGCTCTCAGCCTCATCTGCTGCAAAAAAAATATTATCGAGTTATGGCGAAAAAGCCAGGGGGCGCTCGTCCAGTGCGGATGTGCGAACACGTCGGCTCCCCTTTGTTCAAGCGTTCTGGCACGGATTTTTTGCCTCAACTAGCAAGAACTGTGCATCATTCGACGCCGTTTGTTGTAGTGAACCAGCAGATACCAACATCTTACCGGTGGGTGAAATTTTTGGACATCCCCAGGACTTTTACCCACGCCACGCAGACGCCTCGCGCGTCGACGCGTTTCTCGGGCGCTGCAACAGCGTCGCGACGACGCCTAACGCGTCGTCGAGCTGAAGAATGGCCTCCAACCCCAATGTGTCGGTTGTAGAAGGCATGGACATCAATCCGGAAGAAGTGGAGTGTGCGGGATGGATTGAAGTAGCCAGCAAGAAGAAGAAACTTGCCGAGCGGGCGGATTGTAACGCTGGTAATGCGCCCCCGTCAGCGACAGGAAGCGGTAAAGGCGGCTCCCGCACTGCCGCCTCGAAGAACGTGTTGAGGCGTGTTGTGAAAGCTTCCAGGATCCCAAACCTTCCCAGGGATCACTTTAAGACCATTATACGGCCACGTGGAGGGATGGATGTCAAGAAGACAGACCTTCTTATCTTCAAGCGCTCGCTCGCAAAGGCGGCTTCCCTAACAGCAGAGCAGGTGTTCGACGACACGCTGTGCACGAACCCCTTCCAGAACATTTTCGTCGTTGCCACGCCGTTCGAGACGAACGCGCGCGCCTACGCCAGGGTCCAAGAGATAAGTATGGGCTCGACTGTCATAGGCTTGGCGGCTTACGTGGCTGCGTCTGACGACACATGTAAAGGAGTGATCCGTGGAATCAATGTGGATCTCAGTGACGCAGAACTGACGGAGATGATCGTCAACCGGAGGAACTCTGACGCTCTGGGGGTTCAAATAATCATGAAGACACCAACAGTGATCGTGTTGTTTGACGCACAAAAGGTCCCCCAGCACGTCGTGTGTGATGGTGTTCGATACCCTTGTTCCTTGTATCGCAGGCAAGTGGACGTGTGCTATGCATGTGGTGATTTGGGCCACAGGTCCGATGTTTGCCCCAAGGGCGATGAACAGAAGAAATGCCGAGGATGCGGCATGCAGTCACCATCACCGGATCATCAGTGTGATCCCACGTGTGCCATCTGTGGCGGAGCGCACCCAACGGCGGATCGCAAGTGCAAAAAGCGCTTCCAGGTGCCCTACATCGTGCGCCAAAGACGGCGGCGCCGCCGTAGGCGCGCGCGGCGTGGCTCCGACACAGCTGGAGGCGAAGAAGGACTGGCGGAAGAAGAATCATTCTCCAGCGCTCATCGCAGCAGATCGGCATCTAGAGGACGCTCCCGCTCCAGAGGACGCTCCGGCAGCAAATCGCGCTCTCGCTCCAGAGGGCGTGACTAGGGCAGCAGTCGCTCCCGTTCGAGAGGACGATCGGGTTCCAAGGGCCGCGTTCAGAAGCAAATGTCTTGGGCGGACAAGGCCAGGATGAACATCCCAAGCGGCCAAAAGGTAACGCAGGGCATTTTACCAGAGCAAAAAAGAGAACAATCAGAGATTTTAATGCTTAAAAAAGAAAATGCAGAACACAAAGAAGCACTACGAACGCTGAGGGCCGCGTTCGAGCTCTTCCGCAACTCGCGTGAACCCCGTGAAGTAGCCACACCCATACCGGTTCAAGCAGGAGGGTCGAATAAGCGCCAGGCCGTTTCGCCCCCGCGATCGCGGAAAGCGAGGCAATGCAAAGTGACGAGTCCCCCGCTCAGGTCCCTGAGAAAAATGTACTCGCGTCTTTAACGGCGATTGAGGAATCGCTCAAGCAGGTGAGAGAGGCCGTAGCCATTCAATCTAGCACAATCGAACGTATGGACGGGAGCGTCTCCCACCTGACACGTCAAGTAGGAATCCTCGAATCTAAAATGAAAATGATTGACTCTAGCAAACTCAAGACGACCAACACTGGTACGATTGCAAAAGCCAAGATAGTGCAGCAGGATTCGGACGCTACGAGTTCGCCGCAGGCTATGTTCCTTCAATAATATTCAAAATGGCGGGCCAAACCGGAAACATAATTATCTGGCAGTGGAATTGCGCAAGTTTCTTAAGGCGTAAAGCTGCTCTACTGCAGCTCATCAAAGCACAGGCGTCAATGCCGCACGTCCTGCTCTTGCAGGAAACCCTTAGCGAGAAGGTAGTTCTCTCGGGCTACCGTTCGATTAGCCAAAAAGGCGCAAATGGCAGAGGTATCGCCACGTTGGTCAGGAAAGATACCTCCTTTGAGCAGCACGAAGTCAAAATTTGCGACTCGGTTAAAAGATCCGGTCTCGAGGCAAAATTAATTGAAATCATTCCCAATGGCAAAATCCGAAGCAACATATTCGTTTTTAACCTGTATAGCCCTCCTTCGGCTTATAAACATAATATCCGCTCACTCCTTCATAGGGTCGCAACTGCCGCCAGATCGCACCCTTTAATAGTAGCTGGGGATTTCAACGCTCCCCATCCGTCTTGGGGCTATGTTACGAGGACAAAGAAAGGGGCCAATCTAGTTGCAGCCAGTATAGACTTAAACCTAACGCTTATCTCCGACCCGCGTTTTCCCACGAGGCTGGGAAACTCGGTCGCCAGAGACACGATGCCTGATCTCAGCTTCACTAGAAATGCGGTGGTCGAGTGGTCCAACTTACAGGAGAACTTGGGAAGCGACCACAGCATCATAGAACTCCGGATGGAAATAAGAGCACCACCCCCAAGAACCTATAAATATACAGACTGGGACCTTTTTAGGCAAATCAGAGGTGAAGATGAGTCAGTACATGACACCTTCAGTGAACTTCTTGTACAAATCCAGCAGGATGTCGAGAAGGCCACCAAAGAAATAGTAACAGAATTTGATGCTCCGGAGATGGATGCAAGGTTAGCGCACCTCCTGGACGCCAAACGCTCTCTCATCGAGAGATGGAAAAAACAAAGGCTAAATCGCAGGCTACGGAAAAAGATTGCGGAGCTCAATCGGCATACTGAGGAGCACTGCTCCGAACTCCATAAACAACAATGGAGGGACGCCTGCTCGGCTGCGGACGGGAAAATGCGCAAAGGAGGCAAATGGACCCTATTCAAACACCTCCTAGATGATGGACAATCCAAAGGCAATCAGAAACTAGCCACACAGGCTTATTAATAAGGAGAAAATGGCAGGCATCTCAGAAGCCTCCCAATTTCAGATACTTGCCAACAAGTACCTTCCGCTTAGCCAGAGCTCACCTTCTGTCCCCCACCGGTATGAGGGTGTGCCTTCCCCAGAGTTGGACGCTCCCTTCTCGGAAGCTGAGATCAGGGAAGTGCTCCATAGCCTAAACGGAAGGTCTGCCCCAGGTCCCGATGGAGTTACGAATCGGCTCTTAAGAAATTTGGATGATAAAGCCATTCAGGCCTTAGTGAAGGAGATAAACAGGGTATGGGAGGAGGGCGTCGTACCAGAAACTTGGAAGAGGGCCACAGTGGTCTTAATCCCCAAGCCAGGTAAATCACCCAGCTTAGATCACCTCCGCCCGATCTCCCTTACTTCTTGCCTTAGCAAAGTAGCAGAACATGCAGTACATAACAGGATATCGCGCTACATCGAGAGGAATGACCTATTTCCATATAATATGGTAGGTTTCAGGCCCTCACTTTCCACGCAAGATGTCATGCTCCTCCTCGAAACACACATAATTGACTTTCCAAGCAAAGATGTAAAAGGGGTCTTCACACTGGACTTCACTAAAGCATTCGATACTGTCAAACACGACTATATTCTTAAGGAGATATCGGCTTTGAACCTGGGAGTTTAATTCTTCTCCTTCGTTGAATCTTTCCTCGAGAGTCGGACGGCGGCAATAAAATTGGGACAATCAGTCTCGGAGCCTTTCAAACTCGGACGAAGGGGTACTCCTCAAGGGGCAGTTATCTCCCCCCTTCTATTCAACATAGCCATGCGCAAGCTGTCGGCAAGCCTTTCTAAAGTTCCTAATGTCGGACACGCTTTATATGCTGACGACATTACAATCTGGTGTCCCGGAGGATCGGAGGCGGTGGTCGAACAAGCTCTACAGGAGGCTCTGGACGTTACAGAGTCTTTCCTGGAAGGTACGGGACTGGCGCTTTCGCCGGAAAAGTCGGAACTCCTGCTGTACAGACAGGCTAGACGAGGTGTTAGGGGACTCACCCCTCTCGATCAGGTGCCCATTAGCGTTTGCACCAAGGAAGGTCGCACAATTCCTAGAGTGAATTCTATGAAAATTCTGGGGCTTTTATTAGACTCTAAGGGATGCAACGCAAAGACTATAGCCCATCTCACCACAAAAACAGAGAACATTCTGAGATTAATTATGCGGGTGTCCAACAAGAAGGGCGGCATAGGTGAGGATATCCTCCTTAGGGCCCACCATGCTTTCCTCATGAGCCATATCATATACATAGTGGCGGCTCTCAATTGGACCAAAACGGAAAGGGATAAATTGGACACGCTCATGCGCAAAAGTGTCAAAAAGGTGCTCGGCGTCCCAATCACGACTAGCACAGAAAAACTCATGAAGGTGGGAGTGCACAACACCACTTCGGAATTATTTGAAGCGCAAAGGTCAGCAAAAATAATTCGGTTATCGAGTTTCAAAACAGGAAGAAAACTGCTCGATGCGGCAGGCCTCCGTCCTATCTTCAATCAGGGAGAAACTACGCAGCTTGATTATCAAACAAGGAATTCCTTTATTGTTGACCCTCTTCCACGAAACATTCATCCCCAACACAATAAAGGTCGTAGGTTGGCGAGGGCTAGGGCTTTCATAAAGAACCTCTCCGGAACAGATACATTTGTCGACGCGGCGCGCCACGCCGGCGGCAGCAAGTTTTCCGTGTCAGTCGTCAATGACAGGGGAGAACTTGTCTCGGCAGCTTCAGTGAAGACCTCCTTGGTCGATGTAGCAGAACAGGCTGCTGTAGCGCTGGCATTACTGGACACGAAACGCACCACGGTGTACACCGATTCTCGAGCGGCCGTTAGGGCGTTCGCATCGGGATTGATAGCCACAGAGGTAGCCAGAATTCTCCACAGCAAACCCCCCTCAGACATTATTCATCACATAGTCTGGTTTCCCGCTCACATGGGACCAGACGTACTGCCGGGTCACCTGAACCCAAACGAGATAGCCCACGACTGTGCGCGAGGTTTCACAAGCCGCGACGGGGTGGTCTCTCGGATGAGTTCGGGAGAGCTCGTCCACAGTGATCCTCTCGTTACTTTTCACGAGATAACATCTCATTACAGAGGAGAGCGACAGACTTTTCCCTTTCCCCATCATAAGCTCCACAGATCACAAGCAAGCACGCTCCGCATGCTCCAGACGGGGTCTTACCCCTCTAGGGGCTTTCTGAGCATGCTTCATCCGGATATTGATCCACTTTGCCCAGATTGTGGTGAATTTTGCTCTTTGAGTCACATGCTCTGGCAGTGCCCTGCGTTACAGGATTTTAAAATAGAAGAAGACTGGACGACGGCAATCACAGACCCCAGACAAGACGTCCAGCTTCAGGCTGTCCAGAGGGCCCGTGAACGAGCGGAGAGGCATGGCCTCTCTGTTCCGACATGGGACTAGCCAACGGCTGGGTGGGGACCTACATAGTTGGCCCACTGCCTTGCCTCTCAGGACCAAATAAAGTTGTTTGTCATGTCATGTCATCGAGTTATGGCGGGCTTACGAGCGCTGCAAGAATGCACTCCATCTCTGCTCACGCCTGCAGTACGTAGTCCTCTGCCAACATATCAAACACTGTGCGCGACCACGGCGCTAGCTGCATCAATCGCCCGATATCGCTCACCGCCCGAGCGGTGAAGGAACTTAATCTAGCAGCGCTTGTCTACCGGCCATGACTCATTACCTTGCTTGGCCATAGATGACGCCAGAAGCGAACGTGCTTTGTTCCCTTGTCCGTTGATGGTTTGTAGGCAGCCGCCGCAGAGTGCATGCCACACGTTCACGTGTTCCCTTTTGTAAAGTCAGTGTACATCTGCGCGGATCAAAATGCCACTATTACTAAAAGAAAACGAACTCACAATCCTTCGGCGAGTAAGTGGCCTCGTCTACGAGGGACTGCGCCAAGCTTCTTCTTTTTCTTCTCATCTCATGGCTCCAAACCAATTCATGGGATTGGCCGAAATTTAGGCGATTTTTTTTTCTTCACAATAATACTCGTGTATGCTAGAAATATGTTTTACAACAAATAATTAATGAATACTAATATTTAAACGTTTGGGATAATGAAGAATTTAGCTCTTTATTCATTTACTCTGACCGATAAATTCCTCTATTGCGTTGTAAGCATCCCTGTGATTAGCCCAGAGTAGAGGCGCCGAATGATAGAAAAATTGATTCGGATATTTCTAGACCCAAGTTTCGAATAGGTGGTGACAGGATAGCGGCGCCAGGATATGAAGTAATGACTGATTGTTTCCTCCTCTTTACAGAAGATACACAGAGGAGACAAAGCCTGACATGCTCTATGCAGGTAAAAGTTAAGGGAAGTAACCCGGCAGCGAAGTTTGGTTATAGCCACTTCCATTATTCTTGACCACGATAACTCACTTTTTGAGGGAAATAATAGGTGTCGAAATTCTGGAGAAGCTGTCACAACGGGGTCTGATAAGCATTTTTTGAACGTTAAGGCGCAGAATCATGCGGTTGTAGTGTATGTTGTCTGTAAGAAAACCGGAATGATTGGCATCAAAAACGCCGTCTTTGGTAAAGAATCAGCACTTTCGTTTAAAAGCAAAGCCTTGGGTCCTGGTACCCAAATTAAGTGGAGACACTTTAGGTGCGGGGGAACTTGTATTCTGAAAAGCTTTAGAAGAGGCGTTTCACCAGATGCAGAGTAAGAAGAACACACAGATAATGAGTCAGTGATGACGGTTTCTACTGTATTAAAACTGAGTAATTTTTAGAGAGCTAATAATATGTCCATAAATAAGCTATAAAAACAGGGATAAAATCCGGAAGTTGTAACGAAAAAGACCAATCAAGTTGAGGGCAAAATATTGCTATCCCAGATTTTTGATTGGTGATTGATATGTCGGGTATAACGTCCCAAAACCCCCATATGATTATGAGAGACGCCGTAGTGGAGGGCTCCGGACATTTCGACCACCTGGGGTTGCAAGATTTTTCTCCAGTTCGCAATGCATCCGTACATTTGTCGGCAGAATATTTAGCGCCAGGCTTCTTGCGCTTGCCGCATGTAGAATTCTGCATCGTCTCCTCTGCTGCAACATGTAGTTTAGAAAAGATGTCTTGACGCTGTAGGAAGTTTCGCCGTGAAAGAGACCAGGTACAAGTTTATCAGTAATCAAATATAATATTGAGCTGTAAAGCAGTGAAATACTGGGCACAGTTAAGGACATGCTTTTCGATGGAAAGTGAGAGTCAATAAAAAAAGTGCTTTTATACGTAGAACACTTAACCCTTGTGTCCAGGTACCATAAAGAGAAAACATTTTGAACTCACTTTCCAGTCGCATGACAAGCCTTTTCTGACAAATTATTGTCATACGTTATGGTAGTTTAAAGAAAATGGATGATGTTTATTTTAATGTTTTTTCCGATCATATTGTTACCTATAAGTTTTACTGTTACTGTCGTGTGAGAAGCGCCATCAAGTTACACGTAGGTGAGGCCGATGGTCATCACTGTATTCTAAGCGAAACATGATATTGGCCAATTCTAAAGCGTTTTCTTCAAATTCAAGCAGTGCTTAACTATCGCAATATGCGAATAAATAGAAACAAGTGCCATTTTCAGCTGTTTTGTTGTGGACGTTAACGTTCGTGCATTCGTAAAATGCCAGCCGATTAAATGAAATGTCTCTATCCTTTCTTACGCACATCTTCCCAGTTATCTTCCCTGTTTTTACGCTGCCTTCCATTGTTCCCCCGCTTATAGATTGGGGGAGACTGAGTTGAGAATATACATACAAAAAATTGCTGAGGTAGACAATGGCAACCGTGACGAAACCAAACACACCGGCCGAAATGTAGGCTCTAGCGAGACACCTTTTTCATAGTATTCGTCATCTAAACCCTCCATTTTACACTAGATTTCGGTCTTGCTGGGGTTCTATGTGCTAACCTTTCAGCGAAAACGAAAACACTCCCAAAAGAACGCACCGCCTTATATTGTTTACAGCCGTTCTTCTCGCAAAAATTATTGGTTATAATTCGATCCTGCGTCAGTCCAGTACTTTTCCCTTATCATTTTAACTGTTTTACAAGTGTAGATAATCATCATACCCATTATATCTCGCCTAACAGCCGCCTTTCTTTAAACCAAATTGTGGTGTCATAGTTTTTACCAGCCTGTTTCATTTTGTTAAAGATGCACGAGAATAACACTGTTAAATACACGAGGCTGCTATAAAAGGCAGTTTTACTGTTCTGTAAAAGTCCTGTGCTGTAACAATATGCACATAATTGCTTTTTGTGCAGGGAGACATCAGAAGGGAGCCGAGATACCTGAACAGGTGCAGAAATACGGACTGAAATGTGCAGCCATCCCGCGATAGAGAAGTCCACTAAAAGTCACAACATAACTCAAGTTTTTTTCTATTTTCAACACAGTTTTGAACAGATGGAGACGAATATATTTAATTAAAAGTCGTATGTCTCTTGTGTATATATTTATTGTGTGGGTGCTTTAGGAAGTAATCGAATAACTGGGGTTATTCCCATCAAGTGAGCCAGTACGAGCGGGTAAAATGCTCCAACTGTAAATTACTGGCGACGTTGCCCACACGCAGATGTAGTACTTGAGTGACAACGTGCGTCAACACTGTGTGCCATGTGTCTTTGTCGTTAAGCTACCGCCTCCCAGGCCCTGAACAACGGGGCAAGGGATTGTCGGTGTTACCGTTTTGTGGCTACTGCCTGAGCTCTTGCTTCGGTCTTAGCTTACTGTCCGAGGAAACGTTGAGCCACAACATGCCACGCTCTATCCTTCGGAGTAGCAGCTTCTCGGCGTTGCCGCTTTGCCTTTCGCGGGCTAAACAGCTTTCATCATCGTTTTCTTTCGTGGCAGCAAGAAAATGTGGGCTATGGCACGCACTTATCAACATCATCGTCAGTTGCGGTGTATAGGGCGAAATGCACGTGCTGTGCCGTGATGCAGCGTCATCGTAATCGGGTACCTTGCATGTGCTAATGCGCGTACCCACGATATGCGTCATGGCACATGAAGGTTATCTCACGGCTGTTGTGCTTTTGATGACAGCATCATCGTAATCGGGTACCTTAAATGGGCTGACGCACCTATTAGGGGCAAAGCTAATTATGACCGAAGCTTGTACTTTGCCGTCGGTGTTGTCGCCGTAGCCACCCGTGACGGCGATTATGCCGATGACGATGAAGAAGTGCCTTCCATACGGACATCATCCTTCTGCCATCACGATACAGCACAGGCAAGATACACATTATACGCCACAGCGACGCTTATGACGATGAAGATGATGATGATAATGATAACGGACAACGATAGACTTGTGCAGGAGATGACGTCTTCGTATGCACTACGATGAATTTCGTCTGACTGAAAACAAACAACAGCCTTGCTTGCTTGCTTGGTTGTTTCCTTTTTTTGTGGCTCTCACCCACTAAGGGTGATTGGCCAAGAAGCCGGTGGTTATTGCAAGTCAATATCTTTAGGTTTTCTAGACTAGGTGAATATGATTACTGTGTTTTGACTGTGAAATTAATTTGCCGCAATGTAAAAAAAGTAAAAAAGGGGGGAGAGAAATAATAGAATTTGTTGAATATCTGAGGTGGAATCGTTATATGAAATTCTCCTGAAAGTTGAATCATTGCAGTGTATCAGCTAAATAATAAGTGGTAGTGTCGCTAGTAAAATTCGAGGGCTGATCGCTGACTCAGCAAGGTAATCTTCTTGTGTTATATATGAATTCGCAGAGAGCCCCGCAGATGTTCCTGTCGCTGTGTCCCAATGAAGTGGCCCCAAAAGAAAAAATATTAGGAGTATAAGTGATATTCCTAGTATTCTGAATAAAATTTCGAAACAGTTTTTTCTTTGATTTTTAAAACGGTGACATGTGATAAGAAAATGGTCGATATGTTCAGGTTCGTTACTGCTTGAGCACAGAGGGATGGCACCAGACAAGACCTGTTTAAGTAGAAATTAAGAGGTGGCACACGGCAACGTAATTTTGTTATAAAGACTTCCAATTTACGCGTGGGACACCATTTATTATTCCATGTGAAGTGCAGGTGCGAGAAATCTGGATTCGGTATCATAATTTTTGTTGATTCTTCAAGAAAGGAAAGTTTTCTAAACCTCGCTGCTGTTACATAAGCTGTAGGAGGCATGATTGGCACAATCGGAAGATCAAGAGATGTTCGCGCAAGTGTGTCAGCCATCTCGTTTATAAATATACTACGATGGCCTGGCACCCATATCATTCGCAATAGACGAATTTTTGCTGGGGTTAATGATTTAAAAGCTGCTAGTACTGCTGATGTCGACGACGATGATATAAATGAACACACGAAATACGAGTCAGACACTATCATAGCTGTCGAATGAGTCGCAGAAAGTTTACGAATAGCTAGTATAACAGCCATTAATTCCACTTCAAATATTGGTGTATAATCTGGGAGGCGTAATGAAAATGACCAGAATAAGGAGAGAGAAAAAATACCCACACCTGCCTTCTCACCACTCACAGATGCATCCATTGCAAATACTATATTAGTACCTAATTGAGACAGGTGTTGTTCTAATAAACCAATCAAATATTTAGAGGGCAAGTGTTTAGCGTTCATGGGGAAGATATATTCATATTATATTTGCACTTGGCCGATTGGTTTGACAGATGGTGTGATCTGGAATATATTAACACTGAAAGCATCTAGAAGTGTTTGAACAAAGAGCACTTAGGGTTTATATACACGGGACCAATGCTCATTGAAAAAG
>WOVY01009630.1:0-21383 GCA_013436015.1 Rhipicephalus annulatus | reverse complement strand
CCATCATCATCATCATCAGCCTGACTACGTCCACTGCAGGACAAAGGCCTCTCCCATGTTCCGCCAGTTAACCCGGTCCTGTGCTTGCTGCTGCCAATTTATACCCGCAAACTTCTTAATCTCATCTGCCCACCTAACCTTCTGTCTCCCCCTAACCCGCTTCCCTTCTCTGGGAATCCAGTCAGTTACCCTTAATGACCAGCGGTTATCCTGTCTACGCGCTACATGCCCGGCCCATGTCCATTTCCTCTTCTTGATTTCAGCTATGATATCCTTAACCCCGTTTGTTCCCTAATCCACTCTGCTCTCTTCTTGTCTCTTAAGGTTACACCTACCATTTTTCTTTCCATTGCTCGCTGCGTCGTCCTCAATTTAAGCTGAACCCTCTTGTAAGTCTACCAGGTTTCTGCTCCGTAAGCTAAGTACCGGCAAGATACAGCTTGTTATATACTTTCCTCTTGAGGGATAGTGGCAATCTAACCTGTCATAATTTGAGAGTGCTTGCCGAATGTGATTCCACCCCATTCTTATTCTTCTAGTTACTTCAATCTCGTGGTTCAGGCTCAGTGCGGTTATTACCTGCCCTAATTAGACATAGTCTTTTACAACATTCAAGTGTACTATTACCTATCTCGAAGCTGCTGCTCCTTGCCGACGGTTGTTGTACATTACTTTCGTTTTCTGCAGATTAATTTGAAGACCCATCCTTCGGCTCTCCTTGTCTAACTCCGTAATCATGAGTTGCAATTCATCCCTGAGTTACTCAGCAATGCAATGTCATCGGCGAAGCGCAGGTTACTAAGGTATTCTCCATTGACCTCTTATCCCTAACTGTTCCCATTCATAGGCTTCTGAAAACCTCCTGTAAGCACGCGGTAAATACCATTAGGGGAATTGTGTCCCCCCTGCCTTACACCCTTCTTGATTGGTATTCTGTTGCTTCTTTATGAAGGACTATGGTAGCAGTTGATCCCTGTAGATTTCTTCCAGAATGTTTCTATATACTTCATCTACGCCCTGATTCCGCAGTGTCTGCATGACGGCTGATATTTCTACTGAATCAAACGCCTTCTCGTAATCTATGAAGGCTATGTATAGTGGTTGGTTATACTCTGAGCATTTCTCTATTACCTGATTGATAGTATGAATGTGGTCAATTGTTGAGTAGCCTTTTCGAAATCCTGCTTGTTCCTTTGGTTGATTGAATTCTAATGTTTTTCTTTACTCTGTTAGCAATTACCTTTGTAAATAGCTTGTATACTACAGAGAGCAAGCTGATCGGCCTGTAATTCTTCAAGTCCTTGTCATCTCCTTTCTTATGTATTAAGATGATGTTAGCGTTCTTCCAAGACTCTGGTACTCTTCCGTCAGGAGACACCTCGTAAACAGGGTGGCTAGTTTTTTCTAACCCAATCTGTCCTCCATTCTTCAGCAGATCTGATGTTACCTGATCCTCACCAGCAGCTTTGCCCCTTGTGATGCTGTCAAAGCTTTTCTGACTTCTTCTATCATTTACTGGTGGAGTGTAATCTGGGTTACTGCTAGTTCTTATAGTATTAAGGTCGTGGTTGTCTCGGCAACTGTACAGATCTCTGTAAAACTCTCTGCTATTTTACTATCCTATCCATATTGGTAGTTATTTTGCCTTCTTGTCCCTTAGTGCATACATCCAGACTTTTGCCTATCCCAGAGTTTCCTCTTCAATGCTTTGACGCTTCCTCCGTTTTTCAGAGCGTGTTCAATTCTCTCCATGTTATACCTTCTTACATCGCATACCTTACGTCTATTAATCAACTTCGAAAGCTCTGCCAGTTCTATTTGTCTGTTGTACTTGACACTTTCATGATTTGACGCTTCCTAATAGGGTCTTCGTTTCCTGGGAAAGCTTGCCAGGGTCCTGTCTAAACTACCCTGCCTCCAACTTCCACTGCACACTCCGTAATGATACTCGTCAGATTATCATTCATTATATCTACGCTAAGGTTGGTTTCCTCACTAAGAGCCGAGTACCTGTTCTGCAGCGACACTCTGAATTCCTGTACTTTCCCTCTCAGTGCTAGCTGATTGATTGGCTTCTTGCGTATCAGTTTCTGTCGTTCCTTCTTCAAGTCTAGGCGAATTCGAGACCGTACCATTCTATGGTCACTGCATCGTACCTTGCCAATCACTTCCACATCCTGCACGATTCCAGGGTGTGCACTCATTATAAAGTATATTTCGTTCTTATTTTCGCCATTAGGGCTCCTCCATGTCCACTTGTGCTTTTCTCGTTTTCGGTAGAAGGTATTCAAAATCCGTAAATTATTGCGTTCTGCGAATTCTACTAGTAGCTCTCCTCTGGCGTTTCTACTACCGATGCCATAGTCTCCTACTGCCTGGTCTCCAGCCCTGCTTCTTCCCTACCTTTGCATTAATGTCGCCCATCACTATAGTATACTGTGTTTTACCTTACTCATTGCCGATTCCACGTCTTCATAGAAACTTTCAACTGAAGCGTCAATATGGCTGGATGTAGGCGCGTAAGCCTGTACTACCTTCATCTTGTATCTTTTATTCAGTTTAATTACGATACCTACCACCCTTTCATTAATGCTATAGTATTCCTCTATGTTGCCAGCTATGTTTCTGTGAATTAGGAAACCCACTCCCAGTTCTCTTCTGTCTGCCAAGCCCCTGTAGCAAAGGACCGTGCCCATTTTGTAGCACCGTATAGGCCTCATCTGTCCTCCTAACCTCACTGAGCCGTATTATATCCCATTTAACACCCTCTAGTTCCTCAAATAGTACAGCTAGACTTCCCTCACTAGATAAGGTTCTAGCGTTAAACGTTGCCAAGTTCAGGTTCCAATGGCGGCCTGTCCGGATCCAGAGATTCTTAGCACCCTCTTCTGCGTTGCAGATCTGACCGCCGCCGTGGGTCAGTTGCTTCGCAGCTGCTGGGGACTGAGGGCCGTGAGTTATTTGACGTAAGCATGTGGGAGGTAGTGGCCAGATACTGCACCAGGGTGGCCAATCCTTCTCTGGTTAGGGAGTGCGTTCTCGGCGGTGTTTGCCGGTGAGGCCCCACCCCAGGCCTCTTAAGGCAGTTCCATCAACACGCGGATTTTTTTTATACCGGTTGGAACTGCGTGGGTACCGGGATTTGAACCACGGACCTCTTGCATGCGAGGCGGATGCTCTAACCACTACGCCATCGCCACGTCCCACTACGCCATCGCCGCGTCCCAGACAGTGCTCAGACAGTGCTCAAATCTGTGGATGTCTGGGTGGTAATTTGCAGTACCTGGACCACCGGGGTTCAGGTGTTGTGCGAAAGCGCGCCTCCGATGACGTACGAAGGGCGCTACGAAACTCACCGCTGCAGCCACTCTTTCGAAAGACGGTGACGCCCAACACGGTCCCGAAGGCGCCACTGCTTGGAACTCCGCCGGGAAGGTCACCAGCCGTTCGGTGGCGTGGGTTTCTCAGCTCGCGACAGCTTCTGCGCAGAGCTGATAGACGAGCGGACGAGACGACGGTGAGTTAAACAAGGTTTATGTACAGCATATATACAGAGGCGTTAGAAATACGGTACTGGGGCCGACAGAGACTCGGAGAGCCGAGCTCTCCTCTCTAACACATCGGTCTGCTCTCGACGCACCGCAGGGCTTCTTTATATGCACCGGGTCCAACCCAAATGTCCAACCAGAAACGCCGCTGGTCGTGAGGTCTGAATCCTTCAATGAGATCGCCGCTGGGCCGCGTCATTCTTTCTCATCGAATCTGGAGAGGCTGCGCTGCAGGTGGCTGCACCCAAGGACGAGTGACGTCGCCAGGCATTGCGTCAGACCCGCCAGACAGGAAGACGCCGGTTGATTACTCGACGGGCTCGCGGGCTGAGGTGAATGCACTGCACGTGCGCGCCAGAAAGGCGCCGTCGCTGTGATTACGCCGTTTTAAGTTGTTTATCGCGTCAGGCGGGCTCGCGTGCTGGCCTGGACACAGACTCTTCCCTTTTTTCCGAGGCACGGACGTTCGCTGCGGACTAGCAGGCATAACAGCACCGCGCCGCCAGACAATGCGCCGACAAGACGAGCTGCTTCCACGTGGCTCGGATGTCAGGCGCGCTCGTTCGCAGTTCCCCTCCAGGTTCGCTTCCAGGGCCATGGGAGGAAGAATACAGCTCCAGACTCTCATCCGGGGTAACAATCCCATTCTGAGGATGGATCTTAGCTTCACGGGCTTGTCGCCACAAACTTGTCGATGGTTCGGCAACTTGTCAAGAACGGATCGACAACAGACAAACACACGACACAAGCAAGAGCCCTCGGTCACCCGACAGAACACCAGACAAAGTATAGTAAACATATACCTAGCTACGTGTCTATCGGAATTTCGTTCCCTCTACATCAAGAGGCATATGTGGGACACAAGACTCTTAAAATGACAACTCAAATTTTTGCACGCAAAATAACTTAACGAAATAGAATAGAACATAGTCGGCTCCTTGAGCTCACTCTGGACGAGAGCGCTAAGCTGAGACCGTAATGAGGACAAAATTTTGTCCCGAATCGCCAGCGAGAAACCGAAAGGTGGAGAAGGTACTAACTAAACGCACGGCTCAATGCACTTGCATTAGCATTTAGTTTCCCTTTTTTAGCGAACGTCAAAGTTGTGCAATTGGAGTATCATGCTCCATCTCAGTAACCGGCCACTTTTAGGCGACGATACCTATGCGGTAGCAAGAGCGGCTCACACTTGCGACGTTGCACAGGGGAACAACGATACGGCTTGCTACGGATTGACTACTCACCGCTTAGGCTGGATATCGTGTTCGATCACACTCGTGTTTCCGGGGCGGTCCGCAAACACGTCTTCAAACTCAGAAACAATCTTTCTCAGGTCCTCCTTCTGGACTTCACTTAAGCTAGGCTCTAGGTTCAACTGCTCCAAGGTTACCTCTGATCCCCTTTCGATTATATCACTAGAACTCAAAATTTCTTCTCCCTCTTCCTCTGGAGCATTCAACAGAAGATTTACGACCGCTTGACGTTGAACGTATGGTTTCATCAAGTTACTGTGGTAAATTTTGTTCGGCCGCCTTCCTAATTTCACTTCATAATCGGTATCAGAAAGCTTCGATACTACTTTTGCGGGCCCTTCCCGATGAACCTCAAGCTTGTTCTTTTTGGACGGCCCGCAGCAGCAATACCTGACTTCCTACTTCAAAAGCGTGCTTCTTCACCGATTTCTCGTAGTGCTCCTTCGACAGCACTTGTGCCGCGTTTTTGTGGCTTTCCACTAGCGCTTTAATCAAGAGGTCCTCACGCTGCTCTCGAATGAGCGTCTCTGGATCAACCCTCGACAGCTTACTCCTACTTTCCGCTACAGGCGAGAGTGTTGCGCCCCTCTCGCTCTTATTCAATGGCGCCATGTTGTCTCCCCTTGCTACAGAAACCGCGCCGGTCGCTTCAGCGACGGGCTGCTCGCACGACTGCTCACATGACTCACGCGGAAAATTTCCTCTCTGAGGTTCCGTCGACCCACCGACAAGGTCACTTGAGAGTTCACCGCATTGAACAAGATCAAGCGCCTGCGAAAGCTTCCGCGCTTGCAATCGCGTGAGGGCCATATACGCTAAGCTGGGGAAGAACGATTTACCCTGCTCTTTGAGAAGCTGCTCTGAGTTGTTGGAGAAAAGATAAGGAAAACGATCGGGAAGCGCGGCAGGCACAGCCGCTTCGGTGCGAAGCTTACCGAACGGGCCTTCAATGACAACCGTAGCGATTGGTAAGCAAGCACTCTGCTCCTCGGCGACTTGCCTGATCCACGCGCATTTCTTGTAAAGTCATCCGGAGACACCAATGAAGGATGGACAACGTCCATGGTTGCCGCGGAGTCTCTAAGTGCTCGACACGTTTTCCTTATTACACTAACTTCTTCGATATACGGCTCTAACAACCGCATGTTCTTTTCCGATTCTCGGAGTGTTGCGTAAGCAAACTTTTGCTTACAGTTTATCGCGATGTGCCCTTCCTTTTTGCAGTTGTAGCAGATTCGCGGCTTCTGTTTCTTTTCCGATTCTCGAATAGTCGCAAACGTTTGCTTACAGTTTATCGCGATGTGCCTTTTCTTTCTGCAGTTGTGGCAGATTCGCGGCTTCCATTGATGAAGTTTCATTAAAAAGCTCTTTTTCCGGTCATCGTTTTCAACGCGCACTGCTCTGCTATGCAACTTTCGGCGAGTATATTACTCCTCAGCTAACTCTGCTGCCTTGTTTAGCTGTACTTCAACAAGTTTGTCCTGCAGCCAAAGTTTGACATCCTCCTCGATGCAGCGGTAGAATTGCTCCAATGCAACGCATTCAACCACTTTATCGCGGTCGTCATAAACACCTTCGCCCTTGAGCCATTCAATTAAATCGGCTTTAGGACGAAACGCGAAGTCAACGTGCGACTCATTCCCCTTTTTGCATACCGGAATCTTTGCCTGAAAGCCTCGGGTGACAATTTATAACGTGTCAAGAGCACTTTTTTAACCTCGTCATAGCTCTCAAATGCTTCCCTTGACAAGCAAGTTATCGCGTCGGACACTTCGCCGGAAAGAAGAGCTAACAGGTTCTGCGCCCAAAGAGACCGCTCCAAAGCGTTTCGCTCACAGACGTGTTCAAACTTGACGAGATACTTCGCCATGTCCTCGCCTACTACGAATGGTGGCAGTTGGTCCCGAATTCTATACCCGCTGGTCTGAACTGTTGGAGAAGCTACGCTAGGCGCCTGCGAACATTGTAGTATTGCCAATTCTATTCGTTTCAACTCGAGCCGCTCCTGTCTCTCGGCTTCCTCACGGCGTTCTCGCCATTCAGCTTCTTCACGAACTTCTCGCCTTTCAGCTTCTTCACGTTTGCAAGCTTCGCGCCTTTCAGCTTCTTCACGTTCGCGAGCTTCTCGCCTTTCAGCTTCTTCACGTTCGCAAGCTTCTCGCCTTTCAGCCTCCTCGCAGCGTGCTTTGATATTTACCCAGGCCTCATCGACTTCCTCAGCCGACACTCCCTCATCCTTCATGATCTCAAGGATCGCTTGCTTTCGTTTCGCACGGCCCAAAGTAATGCCGAGTTCCTCACAAATTACGGTGAGTTCCTTCACTTTAAGGTTCTCCATCGTTTACACTAGCCTCTTGCTGTTTGCCCCTGTTAAGAATCTACTTGCCGTACCCACTATAAGCCTACTAGCAAGACGCGCAAGCAAATTTTAACACTCCCGTGTTTACACCCTCCGCATTAACTTTGGTTTGAAAGCGCTTCGACTTGGCTTGAAACGATCAAAGCTCACTTCAATGCTTTACACAGCCCTTCTCTAAACTACTATAACCTGTGCTAGAGTAGTCTGGGGAACTGAGAGGAAAACATGATGCACTCACCCCATCGATGTCGCTGACGCCGGCCGATCCCGCAGCTGCCACCACTGTTGCGAAGCGCTCCTCCGATGACGTTACGAAGGGCGCTACGAATCTCACCGCTGCAACCACTGTTTCGAAAGATGGCGATACAAACACGGTCCCGAAGACGCCACTGCTTCGAACTCCACCGGGAAGGTCACCAGCCGTTTGGTAGCGTAGGTTTCTCAGCTCGCGACTGCTTCTGCGCAGAGCTGATAGACGAGCGGACGAGACGACAGTGAGTTAAACAAGGTTTATGTACAGCATATATACAGAGGCGTTACGAATTCGGCACTGGGGCTGACAGAGACTCGAAGAGCTGAGCTCTCCTCTCTAACACATCGGTCTGCTCTCAAATGGGTCTGCTCTCGACGCGCCGCAGGGCTTCTTTTATATGCACCGGGTCCAACTCAAATGTCCAACCAGAAACGCCGCTGGTCGTGAGGTCAGAATCCTCCAATGGGGTCGCCACTGGGCCGCCACCTGCCACCTGCCGCTGCGCTGCAGGTGGCTGCACCCAAGGACGAATGACGTCGCCAGGCATTGCGTCAGACCCGCCAGACAGGAAGACGCCGGTTGTTTACTTGATGGGCTCACGGGCTGAGGTGACTCACTGCACGTGCGCGCCAGAAAGGCGCCATCGCGTGATGATGCCGTTAAGTTGTTTATCGCGTCAGGTGGGCTCGCGTGCTGGCCTTGACACAGATTTCCTTTTTTCGAAACACGGACGTTCGCTGCGGACTCGCAGGCATAACAAGGGCCAATAGTGTCGAAGCACCACATAGCCAATTCATCGCACTTTTGAGGAGAACCATCAACCGATAAGAAAAAGACACTAGTTGCTGCAGCTTCGTAGCATGAGCGAATGACCCGCACAGTTCATTCGAACGGCGTTTCCAAGGCAGTGAGTTGCTAGTTGAGGTGATGAATTTTCGCAGTGGCTACCTTCCAATAAGCATGCAACGCAATTATTATGCTGACGTTTTCTGGGTGCGAAGTTTCTGGGTGAAACATGTCCGCAGCATGATACCCCCGGGCACTCAATAATTCGAGCACTTCGTGGTTCAATGGTGGACTTGTCACGGTGCATGCTTCGGGGACTTCAAGTGCTTCCAATGTGACGGTGCTGCCATTAAATCGTCCACGCAGCAGGACAGAGACGCGTCAACAACGTAAAGGATTGCTTGGCTTGCTCTAGCGTGTCAATGTCTTCACACTGCAACCTGTTGGCAGTGTCGGTACGGATTAAAGAATGCTGGCTCCCGCTGTCAAGCTTCTGTAGCGCCGGTTGAAGCCGTAGGTACCATAGGTGATGTAGAGCCAGACGAGGCGATCGGTGATGCCGGTGTAGGAGTAGTGGTCGTGCTCTATGGTGACGGCTCGTGAGAGCTCACAAAGGACCGTTAGGTGTCGGCGTTGGCACTTGTTGCACGTAAGGTTCTGAGAGACTCTGCAAAACCGTGCGACATGATTGCGCATTCCGCACTCGTAAAAGCACTGAGCGTTAAGTAACCTGGCCCGTTTCTCGCCGGCGGAAATTTCAACCATGAACTCTGCCAGGCTGTGACCTCGGCTGACACTTAGTGCACAAAGTGTGCGCTGCTGGAGGGATCCCGTCGCCTCTAGCGCGGATACCGATGGAATGCCCTGTGAACATCTTGTTGGCGACCTCATGTCGTCAGGTACCGTGGTCGAGTTGAGCGTATACAATGGCACCATTTCTTGCTTTCCTTCTTCACGCAGGTCAACCTGGATTTTAAGGAACGCTACAATGTCGGTCGCCTTTTGCGTTCTCGCTTCAGGGGATGTGGACTCTCCTGATTTATTAGTACCGCGGGTGCTCTCCTGCTTCGTTTTCTGTCGGTACATTATCACCAAGTCTACTGGCAAGGGCCTCATTAGCACCAGATGCAGCGCCACAGTGTACTGCTCAGGTCATACACTAAGGCCTTCGAGCACACTTACGCGGAAAGACGCGGTGTCATGCACCACCCGAATCTTCTTCACTTCTTGGGAACTCCTTACGGGTGACACTGCAAGAAGCTGATCGATGTTCTCATAGACTAGTAAGTCTTTTCGACCGAAGAGCTCTTTCAGTGTACTAATGGCAATTTCATAGTTGTTGTCAGCCAGCCTGATGCCTTCGATAGCCCGCTTGGCCACTCCCGTCAGGTACATGTGTGAATACTTGGATTCTCGGTGGGCGGCGACTCGTTGTTTTCGTGAATCGTGGTGCTCTAATGGTCCATAGATTCTTGACACTGACGTAATCAACTGGCGTACGCCGGGCATTGAAACGTCGGAAGCGCGACCGATCGGTAGCACGGCGTACTGACTGGTTCAATATTGTTTTGCATTGCTAACATTCGGTCGCTATTACGTTCACTCACCCATGGGTCGCTGACACCTGTCTCCTGGTGGTGCTGTGGCAAGAACTGTGCACAAGCAATCGCATGCAGAATCTTCTCGTGGTATTCGGTTGCGCCCTCGACTTCTCCTTCAGTGAGATCGAGAATGTCTTTGTCTAGCTGGCGGATCTCAACTTCTTTCGTCTTTAAAACGGCGACTTGCCTATTGACCTCGCGCGCTTCGGTGTTGGGGTCCTGCAGCAGTGCTGAGGACCCTAACGAAAGGTGCGGGAGACACTGACACTTACTCCACGCACATTTCGAAGCTGCTCAGTTAAGTACATTGCTGTCCAGCACAGACCAGTTCCCCGGTTTCACGGCACCAGACGTTAAAAACAAGGACCGATGATCGCAGAGCTGGACACGTCTTTACTGAACAAAGGGTTAGCCCAGAATCCCACTTTGTTGCTCTCTTCCTCTCCTCCCAGCACCTATCGCCACGACTACTCCCCTCTAGTCTATTCCAACACATTGCAGTCAGTTATTCGCGATTTCTTACGGTTGAGTGTAGGTACAAAAGTCAAGAAGCTTGCCTCTTTTCACAATGGTAGCACTGGGGAACTGCTTAGAGGCAAACCTTATAAAGGGAGATCTAATAAATACATCAGTGTAAAAGGTTTCACGTGTACAGCAACCGCTTTCACCGAACCCCGGCGGTCACATTTTAGTTGTGTTGAAAAAAAATGCAGGGTCCTTTATTTAAATTAACGTCTTCGATGATCATAATTAAATCACGAGTCTGCAGTACGCCATGCTTCCTAATAATATATTAATTATGGCAATCAAATTCACAAGTTGTGTGTGTTCATCTTGAACCACCAGGAGCTGCTCTGTCTCTGTGGCTACTTTTTTCGCCTAAGAGCTATATTTAGGACTCATGACGCCCTCAGGCACTCATTAACGTATGTTGCGTGTTAAAAGTGGCTACCTGAAAACTAATTCAACCTTCGCAGAAGTTCGGAAAGTTAACATACCGAGGTTGTCCCACACACCAACACAGCTATAGCTTCATTCGCATACCCTCTTAAGAACAGCTGCACCTTTGGTGGTGACCGCTGGCTTCACATGAAACGGGAGCCACCGCTTCGTAACCACAGGAAGTATGAAATTACCATAGTACTAGTGCTCACTTCTTAGAGGGACGCACAATTGATTTGGCAGCACTGTGCAGTCCCCCTGTAGTGCGATATTTTCGCATTGTTTATACACTCTTGGCCATGTAACCTCTAGTAGAGACATACATTTTCAATACTCGTATTTGTCTCACTTATAGGTTACGTATTACCTTTTATTACGGTAACTTCTATCGTATAGGTCTACCATATCTATCTTATTGATATTACTGTTGCACTGAACCTTTTGTACAGTGAACAGTCTTATTGCTGCTCTTTATGATACTTTAATGTCATGTTATGTACTGTTAATTGCGGCCTGACCATCCTCTAACAACAATAGAAATTAAAGCAATCTGTCAGTGTACAGTACCTATAAACTAGCGTAATTCGCATTTCTAGAAATTGTCCAAACTTCGTCCTTCAGTATGCCTATAGATACTACCATTTACTTCATAATCAGCAGTATATATTTCGAATTGGCATGTCTTACAGGAAGGGGACGACAAAAAAACGGCGAACGAAGGCACTGGCCAAAAAAGCACCATGGAACGAGCGCCACTTTTGCGTGGACCGCTGGCCAGTATTGATTCATAGGCCTGAGCTATACTTGTTGACTCGTTCGGGCTTCTTTTAGTGAAATAAAATGCCGACAGCCACCAACGAATGTACGCACGCCACATACATCAAACATAGTATTTAAACTTTCAGAAAAAGTATTCACTGGAGCCAGGTCTCAGTTATAGTGTTGGTGATCACTGATCAGCTTTGAAGAAGCCAAAACATTTCTCTGCAGCCTTCGCGACGCTCGCCGTGTGAAGTCGAGCTTTTTCATTAAGCATATGGCGCCATAACAGAAAAGTACTTGCTTTTTTCTATTTATTGCATCATGCTCTTCATATCAGCTGAAGCACCGAGTTGAAACTTGTACGTGGCGTTTTTATTAGCCGCAGCAACATGTCAAAGATGCCGCTTTGAAATCCCTGCAAGTATTAGCTGTCAGGCCAGAAGTTTAGGGAGTTATCCGTAGACGTGCTGAGTCTTCGGACTAACCGTAAACTTAATATTAGATCAATTCTCGTAATCTTTTCGTACGCTGCTCAGTCCTTTTATCTAATGATTTCTTCACTGGCTTCCAGGAACAAATTCAAGTCCACCGCCTGGACAAGCACAGTGCAACGAATGGTCAGAAGAACGTCTCGAGCGATTGCAGTGGTCCTGTGGTATTGACCTTTCCGGAAAACTGTGTTTGCTGTGACTTCGCAAGAAAGCACGATACTAAGGCATCCGGGCCTGATAGTGGACTCAGTTGGATGGTGGCTGTGGTCTCCTTCGTGGTCTCTATGATCTCGGCAAGCTACGGCCGCTGCCTGGGGTTCTTCTTCACTGCCTTCATGACCACTTTCGACGTGTCTCGAGCTGAAGCTTCTCTGCCACTCTCTGTGTACATAGGCTTCATGTTCTTGTCCGGTGAGACTGTCTTCCACGTTTCTTCGTGAAGCATCATGCTTCGTCACTAGGTACGACCCTTTTTTATCAAAGTGTTTTAGGGCCGCCGTGAACACAGCATAGCCAAGAAGTTTCACAAATTAACGAAGGAAAGAACGAACAGCAGGGAAAGGAAAGACACGATTGTGAACCAGTCTAGAAAGATTGCTATGCAACCCTAAGCTAAGGCGGAGATGATAGAGTGTGGAAAATGAAGAAAGAGAGAGGAAAGAGCACGCACACAGAAAGTCACGTGCCTCACAGAGATTAAAACGACGTCAATCTATAATCGCCGCTGGAAGTCTGATCATTGAAATAAGTTAAACACCACCTTCGTGGCTTTTATTTGTAACAACATCTGGGGATGACACTGAAAAGTTGTTTTCATTGTCATCGGTCTGCTATCTATGCAAACGCTCAGAATGTTACCCTTTCTCTACTTAACAAAGACAACCTTCAGCGCTCTTTAAGCGTAATTGGCATGATCGAGATGGGTATCATACATGCTTTTATTTCCATATTTGTGAACACTAAGTGTAGCTCCTTGGAATGGTTTTAAATAAGTGTCGTCATGGTTGCTGCAAATCAACTGTGCATGGAGTTCAGTGTCCCTGAGGTGCCGTAGTGCAGGACTCCATTTCATTTATAAAAAAATTCATGTTGTTTAACATGCACTGACATCACGCATTATAATGACGTGTAGCATTTTGCCTTCTTAGAAACGGAACCATCTTAGCCAGAATAAAACCCATGTCTTTCTGGTCGGAAGCCAAATGCCATAATCGGTGAACCACCACAGCAGCTGTTGCTTTATAAGAATATAAGTAGAGAGATAAAATAGACGTGCCAAGTTCATTTCATTCATACATTGTTCGTCTTTTCTAATAAGATATTTGATTTATTTGGCACTCTGTGGTTTTTATTTTTCAGTTTCTCGGGTCGAATGTACTGATCTCCAACGGTTTTACGTATAAATACTTAACCAAATATATATTCCCCTCGAAGACTTAAATTATAAACTCTAAGAGCACTCAAGAAGAGACTGCTCATCATAGATGTCCGCAATTCTATGTTTGCAGCGACTTGAACGGTATATACCTTCTGCAAACTTAACATACTAGCTCAGACTTATGTGCCTTTGGTAGGTTTTCGCGGTCTCTTGTCACAACTAGGTGTGCGTGTTTTCAGTTTTTTTTTTCGTTAATATGGAATTCTCAAAGTGTTCTTCAAAGTTCGTTTCTGGCGAAAATTCGGTGCATCTAAGGTTTATTTATCGTAAATTTCGCTTTCTTTCAAACTTGAAGGTTATTCTGCATTATTTTCAACCCATCAATAATTTAGAATAACATCGACCACAAAAAATTTAGAACAAAGAAAGTGTATTCTACATTTCTAGAAGAAACACGCTAACACATTTAGACACAGGCACAGATATTTGAACACATAACACCTCCGATTCTCCATACTTCAACCTTCCTGCCGTTTCTACCAGACGGAAGCATACTTTCGAGGTCATCCAGCATGCACTAGTTTCACCAGAGAACCATGTATCGAGATCTCTTCTGGCACTGTTGGTGGCCCTGCAAGCTGAGAAACTTTTCACTCCGTACGCGAGAAGGCCACTGTTGAATGTCAAATGCGTGTAGCCTACGAGATACTGCTAAGATCCGGCAAAATTTTTATTATCCGAATGGGCCGACGTACGATCCCTTAGTTAGTTGGACAATTTCACATTTTCCAAAACCTAATCAGCGAGTGTTTTTTGAACTTATCTCAACACAGGAAGCGCTAGTCATAATTTCTCATAACCTGTCGGGTTGGGTTGATTAATTTTTTGTATGTTTTATTAACAACACTTTTTCAACACATCAGAAAATAATTCAGGAAGCTACACGTGGACGAGCCCCGCCGCAGTGGTCTAGTGCCTAAGGTACTCGGCTGCTGACCCGCTGTTCGCGGCATCGAATCCCGGCTGCAGCGGCTGCATTTCCGATGGAGGCGGAAATGTTGTAGGCCCGTGTGCTCAGATTTGAGTGCACGTTAAATAAGCCCAGGCGGTCGGAATTGCCGGAGCCCTCCAGTGCGGCGTCTCTCATAATCATATGGTGGTTTTGGTACGTTAAACCTCACGTATCAATCAATATTTCGTGGACGAACGCCGAGAAGAATTTTTTTGCCATCTTGACTAACATTTAGTGAATAATTAATAAGGAGGGACAAGGACCTTTGTCAGGCTTTTCGCCTTTAGCCCTTTGCCCCTACAGTGAGCTCTGTATCCGCCTTACTGTAAATAAAAAGTACTACTACTACTACTACTACTACTACTACTACTACTACTACTACTACTACTACTACTAATTGCCTTATGGTGGCTCGATAGCGAATCAACGTCAATTGTATAGTGAAGTACCATTTAGTGTATAGTGTAGTTGGTTAAAGTAGGACTTTACAGGGTTGCCATTCATGTAAGCACAATCTCTACATATCAGCTTACCGCTTCTGGCACCAGTAATGCCCATGTCTCTGCTGGCGTCATTAAGAGGCTGTAATTAACTAATAAAGCTTCGTATAAAAAGAAAGTTACAACCCAGTCACCCCACCTTCACATGCTTCGCATTACATCGGTGCTCATAATACTTGAGTTCTGTCTAATTTTTTTTCGCTCTCAAGTGCATCATGGTGGACTATCAGTCATTCATTCCGGCTATGCACCTTACTCATTCAGGCTTTCTACCATCCGCCTAATATAATTGACACGGGTGTTTCTACATAACTGATCGACAAAACACACCCTCTTGGTTACAGATCAGTGCCATACACAATGAGTGGCCAAAGGTCTTCAACACTGCAAACTAGCTTGCAGGCTTGATTGATGTGCTATCATGACATATGGATACCTTAGACGGTTTTCCTAATCACAATCGACGTGAGTGGAAACCACGAACTTCTTATACTGGAGAACCATTACTCAATACGCAAAATTTGCCTAGGTTACTGATCGGCAGAGAAATTATATCATGTAAAATGTTTTGATCAGTATTGAATCAGCCGTTCTAAAACTAAGGCTGTTATTCTCTGAGCCGAATGTACGCCATTTGCTATGCCCAAGTCCCAAGAATAATAACTGAGGTTTGCGTCTCAAAGCGACAATATAAATATGACAGACTTCGAAGTAGAAAGCTTCAGACATTTCGAGTAACTGCTGCACATCATACTGTACATGGTGTTCCAGCATTTTACCTGAATTTACATGGAATCATAGTGACTGGGATTGAACCAGCAGCCTTCAACTCAGCAGCCAGTTTCCGTAATCACTGTTCTACTGAGGCGCTGCTCTGTGCTTATATCTTTTAAAGTGGAATTCTCGCCTGTTGCGAAAGCGTTCCGTGTTGTGTTTCATAAGTACATGTCTTCAGAGCACCGCATCAGTTATATCAAAATAAACTTAGTAATTCAATCAGAATTTTTTTAAAATGCAAACATATTTTACAGAATAACAAAAAATACGACTTGTAATGAACTATTTACTTACAACTGTCATTCATTTTGAGTTACCGCTGTTAAAAATCATCGCATAAGTAATCTATAGCGCAAAACGTGCAATGTGTTCCATTGGTGTACTATAGGTATACCATAGATTCTACAAACGTCCTAACCAGTTACTTCCAAGAGTTGAAATATTGAAATTGAACTTTTCTGTGAACTCTTCTAAGAACGCTTCGACCATCATTATTCCTTAACAGCTGTCACATACGCATATAAGTAAACTTGACTTTTAGTAAGATCTACGTGATAAAGTGACACTCTTCTTTGGAACACTCAGACTGCGTAGAACCTATGAATTTTTCGGTGATATAATGTATTAAACAAATTAAAACAGATGATCTTCGACGCATATTACTCGAGCACTACACCCTAAACATTGCGTGTTTTAATATTTTTCTTTTTATTGTAAATGTCACAGTTTTAGTGTTTTTTAAATATTTTTGTCACCCTGCGGGCGGGGCTTATGTCTATTGCTTTTCAAGCAAAGTAAGCGCATAGTTTGTCTTCAAAAAGAGTGCCCCGCCGCGGTGGTCTAGTGGCTAAGGTACTCGGCTGCTGACCCGCAGGGCGCGGGTTCGAATCCCGGCTGCGGCGGCTGCATTTCCGATGGAGGCGGAAATGTTGTAGGCCCGTGTGCTCAGATTTGGGTGCACGTTAAAGAACCCCAGGTGGTCTAAATTTCCGGAGCCCTCCACTACGGCGTCTCTCATAATCATATAGTGGTTTTGGGACGTTAAACCCCACATATCAATCAATCAATGTCTTCAAAAAGCATTAATAAGCGAGCGGAATGAGTATAGTTGCAACAGTGAATTGGGCGGGGTGTGGCGCGTGGTGTAGCGATAGGTGGTGAGCGAGCCATGTGTATCTTGACAGGCATCAGGAAAGTGCTCGAACACACTCCTACGGGATGTGTTCTCAACGCGATGTTACGACCGTCCTCGTTATTTAAGTTTTTCGGCCTTTGCGAACTGAACGAAAATATTTCGATGCTTTCCAAGGGAGGGTGTGCTGTCAAGGCGGGTTGGTTTCTTGTCAGCAAAACGTGAAAAGGGGTTCAGGACCGGTCTGTGCAGGGAAAGCACACGAGCCAAAACAGGCCATTGTGAGCTCGACTCTATGCAAAGCTTTCCAGGTAAACAAGGAAGCAGCTGGGCCATTTTGAGGTCACCGAAGATCTGGAAAGATTCGACCAGCGTGATATTTGCAGTTTGGGCTGAAAGCTAAACCCAAACTGGTTGTGGCTGCATCTTGCGATTAGAAGGGTATTCGCAGCTAAGCCCCTGCTCCTAGCAAACAACGAGAAATGGAATGTGGGGTTGAAGAAAAGGGTAATGCGCAATCTGCTGCAGCCCTTGTCGGAGCCCGCCTCGGCGACGAGAGGTTAGTTGACTCTTCCTACTTCCCCCCTTTTCTCCATAGGATCGGCTGAATGGGGTGGCATATTATGACGATGTGCTGGCTCACCACTACATTGTCCTACCCAAACAGTCAGGCAAGTTTGACACGTGTACAGGCAGCCGGTTTTTCAAACCTCACCCAGCTGCCAGAAGAGTCTTGGAAACCAAGGTCTGCTAAGATCATCGGACGTGCACGAAATTTGGTGACGTGAGCGAAAACGTCGGTGCAGTGCGTTTGGGACCATATTTGGGCATAGTGTAGATTGTGCCCTCTACGCATGCATTGTGTGGTGTCTTTCCTCTCCTTCGTGGGTGGAGCACCTAGACCATGGAGCGCCCTATTGGCGGAAGCCGCGGACAATGTGCCCAGGGTTGGCAACGATGCGCTATATTAGCTGAAGACTTTCGTGTATTTCCAGCTCTACAGTTCAATAGTTCTCATGTACAGTTCTCGACTTGTACTTGATCACTTGATCACCTCTTTTCAAATTCTCAGTTAGTAACGATGTAAATAAATTGTTGTCGTTTTTACGAGTGCCTCAACTGACTTGTTTGACGATGGGTCCTAGGACGGGGGCCCGCTACCAAAGTGAGACCCGCAGGACCCGCAGACGCAACAGCGAAGAGAACGTGCGAAAGCGAAAGCCTTTTATTTCGCTAGAGTGGCTGTACAATCTTACACTTGCGTTTTGCAGAATCACACAAAATGAGACCGTAAAGTAGCTGCAAGCCCTACTTCGCATAATATTCTTAATTTTTGCTATCGCATCTGTTACGTTGCCCTCGCGGCCAAACTCCAAGATGTGTGTGCATGTGCATGCGTGTGTGCGTGCGTGTGTGTGTGTGGGGGGGGGTTGCGAGTGTGCGTGTTTGTGGAAACGTATAGTGCGTACTTTTGCGTGCTTGAGCGAAAGGTTTTTTTGGAACATTCTAGTATAGTCATTGAAACACTACCTTATAACATGTGTGTAACTTTTAAATATGTATCGTAATATAAACCACAAAATAAAAAACAAGAATGCTGGCGCTGCTTGGTAACACAAATTATTGCCATGCAAATGGCCAGGTTTTCGCATGAACTTCTCATACAACTCTTCTCATACAACACAAGTTTTTGTTCTCCGACATTGCCAATATACCGACACGCCTACACTGGAATCGCAGTGGCAGGGGCTTTCAAATGCTATCGCATTTTATAGTTGGTCTATCCCAATCAACCACGTATATTGTCAGAATACTTGTGGAAGTAGGCTTCGAATGAATGTACTGGTAATTGAAAGAATACTTTGTTTTGTTTTCTTTTGAAGCAATTGACTTCAATCGCATAAATAGGGTACACCTAAGTTACGGCAAATTGGAATATTACCAAGCCACCCTGACCCAATTATTCACTAAATGCTAGTGAAGGTGGCAAAAAGACCTCTTATGCGTTCGCTCACGAGTAGCTTCCTGAAT
This sequence comes from Rhipicephalus annulatus, assembly GCA_013436015.1. Taxonomy (NCBI): domain Eukaryota; kingdom Metazoa; phylum Arthropoda; class Arachnida; order Ixodida; family Ixodidae; genus Rhipicephalus; species Rhipicephalus annulatus. The sequence continues at coordinate 2,558 of WOVY01009630.1, read as the reverse complement.
TTTTTTTTCTGGTGTGGTGAAAAACTGCTATATAGGCTCGAAGAACTAGCGCTTGACGTGTTGAGATAAACTTGAAGAATACTCGCTGATTATGTTTTCGCATTTGCGAATTCGTACGTTCATCTAAGACGTCGTAGATCGGCTCATTCGGATAATACAAATTTTGCCTGATCTTAGCACAATCTTGTAGACTACACGCATTTGGCATTAAACAGTGGCCTTTTCACGTACGGAGTGAAGTTTCCAGGCTTGCGGGGCCACCAACAGTGCAAGAAGAGATCTCGATATATGGCTCTCTGGTGGCATTAGGGCATCCTAAGATGACCTCGAAAGTATGCTTCTATCTGGTAGAATCAGCATGAAGGTTGAAGTATGCAGAATCAGAGGTGTTAGGAGTTCAAATATTTGTGCCTGTGTCTATATGTGTTAGCACGTTCCTTCTAGAAATGTAGAATACACTTGTTTTCGTTCTGAATTTTTCGTGGTAAATATTATTCTAAAATATTGATGGGTTAAGAATAACGCAGAATCACACTTCCAATTTATGAGAAAATGAAATTATTCATAAATGAACCTCTAGATGCACCGAATAAACCTCTATATGCTCCGACCGTACCACTTCAATCATATTAGGAGTGCATATCTCAGCAAAAGTCCCTTTCTCTCCGTGTTTTGGTTGATGTCGCCGGCCTATTTCACTTACAGGTAAAACCTTACACAAATCGTGCCGGAATGGCTGATACTATTCACGGCCATCTCAAAACCATCTGTGAGGCTTGCGCATGCAAACACGAAGATCTGCGTTTATTCTCGAACAAACGCGACAACCCGTGCTAATTAATGCTCAAATGTTCGCGGCCACGTGCATATATGCCGACACGCCTTGCCACGAATCACATTAACGATCGCCAAAGATCTGATAGCCAAGCAGTGAGAATACGTTTCGTGACCGTTATGCCTGCATAGGGCCTTTTAACCAGAGCAGTTTCGAGACATGGCGTGTCTGGGTGACAGAAAACTTGATTGCCACGCAGATTGCTCGGCTTAGATTCCTGCTCGAACTCTGACTTATATTGCAATCCTCGGTTCTCAACTGCCGTTGTTAGTTTTTTTAACGCTCTAGTATTCAAATTATGAACCTTTGTCTTAACTCCTCCTGGGCAGACGTAAACTGTCAAACACGTGTGGCGCGTGACCGCATACTGTGGCCCGCGATATAAGGGTATACATACGCCGATAAGCTACGCGCGTCTGGCGTACGAAATGAGTTTAAACGCGTACGCGATGGAATATTCAAGCTACTCATGGTATGACGAAACAGTCGTGATTGCAAAATCATTTCACGCTTCAATAATAATTTTGGTCGACCTTAATTTAGACAGGCAATTACTAGAGAACCCAGACGGGGGTATCTACACTGTAAGCAAAAACTTTCCCAGTTTTGGGTTTTTGCGGCTCATGACCTCTGAAAACTCTCTTGCGTTTAAAATTACTACCTCGTGTAGGAGTAAAAGATGGTACATGACATAGTTTTACCACCACCTCTCAGACAAGTAGTAAAAGGATGTAAAAATCCAGTTTTACCACGTTGGGAGTTTTCTATCACGTGATTTTTAACCTGCGTTTCAGAGTTTATTACCACGTGACTGCAAGATGCAGCTGCTTCGGTGGCTTTTGCCCCATACCCCCATCGTGACGCTCTCAGTGAGTCCTAAAGGTACGCGAGGACCACAGACCTTTTTTTTTTGGCATCGACGTGTCTCAGGACTGACCTCGAGTCAGCGCACTTTCACTTCAACGGGGGGCAGCATAAGCACAACAAGCGAGAACAGCATTCAGTGAACGAAAAAGAAAAGAAAAAGACAGTGGGATCTCAAAAGAAAGAAAAGAAAGAAAACCTGCTGTGGAAAGTTGTTCTGCATATTTTCGCAAATTGTTGGCTTTTGCTCGGCGATGGTGCCTTGGAGACAGACGGTGCAAAAAGCTCGGTATCTGTGTGTCTGGTTGGGCTGATGGATCTCACGTGTTTCCTACATCGTCAAACGACAGTGCGCTTCCGAGCGCCTCCGAACCTGCACGGCGCGAATATCTCGCTTCCGAGCCGAATCGCGAATATCTTCCAGTGGTAACAAAATCAATCTGGTGTCATCGTCTGTGCTTGCCTACTGGAGAAGCAATAAGCGAAATGCTTCACTCTGTCGTCGGCACCGAGCCGCGGCAGCCAGTGACCAGTGGGAGTGTGTTGCCGGGGAAGGTGAAAGAAGCATCGCATATATTTTGTTCCACAGTAGGCGATGTCTGCGTGAGTAATGTGCTGCCCGAATTGCCCGCCTCATGCACCATCTGTTTCTCAAACATGTAGCGCGAAGCCGATACGAGGCAGACGGAACCAGCAAGCGGCTGCCGGTGAGCACGAAGAAAACCCGGATGGTGGTCTTTCATTGGAAGTATGCATACACCGCCCCGTCCCCGTAAGATAGTGGTCACGTGTTCATTTGTGTCTGAAATGACGACGAAATTCGCACAGGATATGTGTTCTGTGATCGCCAGCTGTGTTT